>CM076187.1:40552712-40799228 GCA_038277355.1 Encarsia formosa
GAGTAAGTTTTATGATCCAATAAATGGTGACTGCAAAACAGGTCAAGTATCGGAAAATATTTGGTCTGCAAAATAGACCATATATTGTTACAAAATGGAGTAGTAGTGGGGATGAGGTCACATGGTCCCGTGCTTTTCTGTTGATTTCAAAATAGTTATCGGTAGCCATGTTGAAAAATAGATGTATATGTCATGCCAGCAGATCACGTGCGTCCATAGTTACCGGCAGTTATTGCTTCTCCTACCATGACTGCATTTTCAAACACAATACACCCGTTACTTGGTCAGAAAGCAGCACGAATAACGCACCGATAATTGGTTGGTGACCGATAAATTACTTAATTCAAACTGTCTTTCATCAGCACACACTTCTCGCTCCATCCAGCAGTCCTCCACCAGCTCCATCTTCAAAGGCGCTGATTAGGCAGCCACAAGCTCCGTGGGGACGTGTGCTAATCTTATATTTCTCTATCGCTCGTTATAACATTTATATACAATTATTATATATTTATTATTTATATATTATTCATACGCAATTATTATTCTACGTCACGTAATATTTTAGTGATGAAATCAAGATATTATATAGCAAATCGACGAATTATTGAAGGCAGGTTTGATTGAATCGAGTCGAGCAGTCCATTCGCAGCGCTACTCACCTTGATTTGGAAGAAAGAAGAAGGTCGAGATTATGAAGGACGAAATTTAGAAAGAATTGTTCTGGAGGATCAGCCGTTGCCAAGTATGGATGATTTAACGGTGCTACTGTAGCGTTTGAGGTCCAAGTAGACCGCAGGGCTATCTCCTGCTTTTCGTGTTGCTGAGGAAGATTAAGTAAATCGAAGGCACTCAGTATAATTTCAAGATTTCTTTATTTGCTGCTGTGGATACGCACGGAGCATCCGACCATCGAGGCGGATCGAGCGGTACTGACTGGCGCAGCAGTCGCGCGGGATCGAGTTAGCATGAGTCGATCGTGCAGATCTCTACACTAGAAACTGTAAATATTCTACAGAAATGCGAATTTTCTAAAGAAGTGATGCATGATGAAAACGCATACATTTTATTTTAAAAATATGTATAAGCACATAAGGATGTTTTACAAAGTTTGAGATATGCATAAAAAATAAAACTATAACTTCAGGCATAAAGCACTTTTATCACAGCTCGTCCCAGCTACAAAATCATGGGGAATTGCATCATTGGATGCAAGTGGTGGTTTTTTAGAAATCAATAGTGCAAGGAAATATTCACATTTATTTACAGATCACAGAATTTTATCACTCTGGTGAAAGATAGTCAGTGAAGATGATTTAGATATTTTATAAGCAGACCAGTACCCAGGGATTAGTTCCAGTTCATTCAAACAATTTTATAAAATCAAGGGACATAACTATGGCTTTCACAGCAGTTGATTATGCGTTTTCTAATGGCCTCAATGAACGAACAAATCAAACCATAGTCAATAGAATCAGATGTAAAATCTACAAAAATAAAAACAAATCATGCATAGTGATGGCAGAAAAATATGGGGAAGAAAACGGTCCACAGCTCAACAGGTTTTACTCCTAGGTGTTTGTTGACACGAGTAGATAGCCCACTGCTACCTGAAGGTTCAGGAACAGTGAATGAAAGTTGAAAGAATAGTATATTCCTGAACAAGTAAGGGAACGACAAGTTTCTCTTACTTGTACAGGACTGTGCTTTCTCAAATTTGATGGATAATCATTATTTAAGCATGTAAAGTATTCTCACATTCGATTGTGGTGCTGTGTTTTTTGTTTCTCAATTTTGTTGGTTATAAGTTCGAATGTTTTGGTCTGCTTAGCTTAATGTGTTGGTTAGTTGATTGAATCTGAGTGTCTTGCTTGAATCATTACTTTTGCTCTAAACAGCATTTTTTTATGTATTAAATAGTTTTTTTTTAATTGCATTTTATAAAACATTTGCTAATTTATTTTTGAGTTCTATTGAAAAAGCCTCTTTGATAGGCACCTATGTATGTATACCTCAAGCTGTCATTTCTACCAGTAAATTTTTAACATTAGAGTTTCATTAGTTTTTAATAAATAACAGTTGTTCAAATTTGTTTTTCATCACTCTTTTACTGCGTGCGCGTAGCACACAGTGTGTTATGCTTAATGTTATTATGCTACTGGTTGTTTTTTTTACCCACCTGCGCGTTTTTTCTGTATGTATGAATTATTTTTAAAATTTTAGTGTTTATTCTGATTCCCACGCGCGTAGTGCACTAAATTTTTTGTGAATAACCATATTATTTCATTTTTTAAAATCCAACCTCCAAATTGAAAAAAAGTAATTTTTTAATCTGAAAAATTATTGAATTTTACAAAAAAAAATTTTGTTTTGATTGTTTTATACAATAATTTAAAGTATATTTTTATTGAAATTATTGACAAACGTTTTTACCAAAATCATTTAATTTTTAATCATTATGTTTTTGAGGTTGTTGATTAGAAAATCTGTTAACAGCATCGTTCATGTTTTTTCCATGGGAACAAAAACTATGGTGGAAAAGGCCCATTTCCACCCGTGTTTTGAGTGTGGAAACGTGCCGTTTCCATGATCAGATTTGAGAAAATGTATTACTGGCATTACAAAAATCTAAAGAAACTTATGAACAGAATAAGAAATATTACTATTAAAACTAAAAATTTTATAAATATCAAGTTGGAGATTTAGTTTAAACTCAAAATCGTCATAAGTCAAACAAATAAGCTTGATCCAGTTAGAGTAGCAGTGCGCAAATTATAATTTCCACAGCAATTTGTAGTGCGTTTGTCCCAAGAACTCGTCGGCGTAATAAAAATTGTTATTTTTCAAAAGAAAAAAAAATAAAAACTTAAGGAGGAAGCGAGCGCATAATCTTTTGCATTGATAGTGGCCACGCGCTGTCCTGGGAAGCAAAAGGTTGTGAGTTCAAATCCACCTTAGGTCAATTTTTCTCTCATTAATTTTTAATGTATAATGCTATTTATGTAGCAGTTTTGGTGTCAATGGACGCTTAATTCAAAAAATCAAAGAAATTATACTTGTAATTAAGTACACCTGATTGGAATTTGTCGTATTTACTTTAATGTCTTCCTTCTTTAAGTATTTATAAGTAAATATATATTTATATTTGTTTATATATAAGTGTTATTTATTATAACTGTTTGTTTTTTTTATCTTTTACAGTTATTAGGAGTTTTTGGTTTGAACTTCTGTTTATATTTTCAGACGTATTTTCATTTGCTGCCTTAGTTAATAATTGCGATTACTATCAAAAAATTGATATAGGAAAAACGTATTACATTACAAATCCAAATTATCCTGGAAATTATAGTAAAAATATTTTTTGTCGATGGCGGGCTGCTAGTAATACCAGAGTTCTAATTACTTGTGACAATTTCAATATACCTGGGGTAAGCAAAAAATTTTCTTTTCAATTTTTTTTAATCGTAAATAGATGAGTATTAATATTCATGATGTAAGTCTTAAAAGAATTCATTACGTGCGCTTATAAGTGTTTATCACTGCAAAGTTATTTATTTATTGAATTGAGTAGTTTCTTTTTTTTTAGCAATTGTTTCTTATTTCGTTTTGAAAGTACATAAAATTTTAATTAAATCTTATACCTGGTGTATATAGGGTGAGGGCACCTCATTCTGCGGGTGCCCCAACTGAGCGGTTTTTAAAGTTGATGATTAAATGATGTTAAAAGTGTAGTAGAACTCTAAATTATATTTTAAACTTAATTTTTCAAAAATTAAAAAACGAGTTTTTTGCGTTTTTCTCGGAAATTTTTAGGGTAAGTCTAAAATTTTTAAGAATAAAAGTTGTCGATTTTTTTATTATTTAAAACTTTTACGTTCAAAATTTTTTGATAGGACGTGTAGTTTTCTCACAAAACGCAAAAAAAAAAAATTTAGAACCTACATTAGAAACTTTTCATGTAGTTGCTCCATTTTTTTTCTGCAATAAGCAGCTTATGTACTACCGTTTCCCATAGTCAGAACCGTGACAGCAATTTTCACCATTTTCCGGAAGTACTTCACGAAGCTTATGCCATCAGCTGCATCAAATTTGAATGCTAAAAAAAATTTCTTTGTCTTTGAATTAAATTGTTTCGAAAAATAATTACTGTTAAACTAATCGAAATAATTCTGATCATTAAGGTGAACACGTAACCAGCGCTGGATGTAAAAAGTGGCGATAAAAAATGAATAAAAGGGAGAATGTAATAAAACGCTCTGTAGTGCGCTAAGTTCTATTTTTAGCAATTTTTTGTTCCTAATTACAGTAAATCGACAAAATATCCAGGGACAAAATATCTGTTAAAAATAATATTTGAGGACAAAATATCTGAAAATAGAATAATTCACATTTTAATTTAATTAAAACTTCTATGAATTAAAAGTAATGTAATAGCATGCTATTTGTGATTTGTAAACAATTCAAGTAGAGGAATTCTCGTCGAGTTCATTCTTAACATTCTTAGTTGGTTGTGATTAGTTTGCGCACTTATCATTGCGCTGGTAGAAACATTGGTTTACCTCCAAAAAAGAAACAAAAGACCTATGACGAACGTTTAAAAAATTTTATATTGACTTATAATAAAAACGATGTTATTGAATATATGAAAAATATTTCCTTACTTATTTGTTTGTAAACCATTTGATATTGTAAATCTTTGTGTATCGTACTAATAGAAAAGATAAATTTTTTAATTGTAAAGCTTCACATCTTTTATTTGCTATTTAAAATATTTAAAAATTTAATATATTTCAATTTTTAAATACTTTAAATTTTAAAATTTCTTTTTTTTCGGATATTTTGTCTTCAGATATTTTGTCGCAGAATCCCTAATTACAGATGTATCTATCAAGTATTGGCCTCAGGAAACTTGGAAAAGTGACGAAAAGCTCCTCGGGAATGCGGAGCGATATGCTGTAGAGCATTTCTGCATACGAGTTCCTGAGGTCTGGCTTGAATACGGTCCGCAGGCCAAACGAAAATGACAATGAGTTGTTCATCAAAATTTGAGTTTAAAGTTTTAGTTTTGTTGAAATAAATTGTTAAATTCAATAAATTCAATTTTTATCAATTAAACCTAGTCATTCTGCGAATAAATCCTAATTAAATGCTCACCGCCAGTACCGACGAGCGAACTACTCAACCAAGTTGTGAAATAATAGTTTTTCGGGGATGCGTACGTATTTTCTATCCGGAAGGATTTAATGCACATCTTGGGTGCTCATTTGTGTTAAAAGTTACAATTACTTAAATCTAGCCTTATTGCACAATTAATTAATTAATTGAATTGATTTATTAATTAATTGAAAATGAACACTTCATTATCCATTAAATGTTTGTCTGTCTTCAATCACTCGATTTTCAACAATCTTTGTATAACTTATATTACACATTAAATTAGTCCCTTTTCAATAACTTTATTGTATGTAATTGTAATCTATTTTTACTTCCTATTAAATTTTTCTGAAACTTTGTTAATTAAATTTTATTCTTCTCAAACAGGACAGTCTCTGTATGACCGATACGCTTAACATTTACACTGATAATTTATCTGGGCCAAAAAGATACTGTGGACATGGAAACTTTAGTACGGAGTCCAACGGTAACAACATTGTTATCACTCTTGTAGCCTCTTCAAATTCATCTGGAGGATCTTTTAGTTGCTATCTACGATCCTTAGAGAAAACAGATTGTAAATGTGGATGGAAAATGCCGGTACGATTTTTTATCAATTTTTTCTATTTAAGTGTTAGTCGTTTTCTATTTAAGTGGCAGTCGTTTTCTTTTCTTTATAAATAAAAAAAAAATTATTAAAGGTACTCAGAATTGACCAAACTACCTCTGTTAAAATACAGTAAAGATAATAGGTATTGTATATGTGAATCAAAACAATACTTTTCAGCGCAGGAGGTCTACGGATATATTTGAAATTTTTAAAGGATATATTTTAAATTTTGAAAAATTTAAGAGCTGACAGGTATGAAATGTAAATTAATTAGGTATTTCAACGTTTTCTTACAGTAAAATGTTCTTTAAGTGAATTTAAACATTTTTTGGAGTCATATTTTAAATGTTTGGTATTCCTTATAAAATTCATAGTGTTTCATGATAGTAAATGTTTAGAATCTCGCTAAACTACGTTTGTAATAGTTGCTTCTCTATCTATGAATTTAGCATTTTTAAAGTCAATCAAGTGCTCTTTGTTGGCTGCATGCAGTGTAATAGCGTTATCCGTTTTTCTTTTTTTAGTTGCATATTTATGTTCTTAATCTCTTCTTGAGTTTGTGTATTATCTCTCAGTTCCGACTAAACTGCGTCTCTTACAGCGGGGATCGTCTCGGGTGAGAGCAGTGGTAACAGAAAATTGAGCGAGCGCCATCTACAGCTATCACGGAACTACTTTTTTGTACGACGGGTAACACTCTTTCAGGGAGATTTAAGCAAAATTGAAAAATGAACCAATAGACCTGCAAGCTTACAACCCTATAGCCCCAAGCACAACGAATATTGATAAACTAACAACCCGACAAGCCTACAACCCCATAAGTAACGCAACGTGCAATTAGTGAAAATTAGATAGTTTACGTAAATAAAGAAAGAAACAACCCGACAAGCCTACAACCCCATAACGCCGCGCGAGACGAGTAAAAATAAGATAGTTTGGGTAAAAAAATTAAAAAAAAACAAACCGCCTACAACCCCATAACGCCACGCGCGGCGAGTAAAAATAATCTAGTTTAGACAGGGGTGATATTTCCCTTATAGTGGGCCTGGATGCATCTGGACCCGGGCGCGTTCAACCAAACATTCATCAGTTATTCCCCAAGCCCCCAAATACCCTGGGCGTCCAAGTTCAATAAAAAAAACTTATCGGCTATCTGCTAAGCTGTAAACCCTCAAATACCCTGGGCGTCCGAGCTAAATAAAAAAACTTATCAGCTATCCCTCAAGCTGTAAGCCCTCAAATACCCTGGGCGTCCGAGTACAATAAATAAACTTATCAGCTATCTCCCAAGCTGTAAGCCCTCAAATACCCTGGGCGTCCGAGTTCAATAAAAAAAAACTTATCGGCTATCCTCCAAGCTGTAAGCCTCAAATACCCTGGGCGTCAGAGTTCAATAAAAAAAAACTTATCGGCTATCTCCCAAGCTGTAAACCCTCAAATACCCTGGGCGCCCGAGTCCAATAAAAAAAAAAAGATCAGTTATCTTTCAAGCTCTAAACCTCCCAAAACTCTGGTTACCGATGGAATAATTTTACAGGTTCAGCGTACTTTATATTTAAATATCAAGTCCATAAAAAAGTTTTTATTTTTTTTAATTCTTGTTCCACAAAAAGGTTGTGGTTGACTTTTATTTATTGTACTCGGATGCCCAGGGTATTTGAGGGTTTACAGCTTGGGGGATAACTGATCAATGGTTGGTTGAAGGCACCCGGGTCTGGATGCATCCAGACCCACTAGAAGGGAAATAACGCCCCTGCTAATTTTTACTCGTCTCACGCGGCATTTTAGGGTTGTAGGCTTGTCGGTTTGTTTTTTTATTTATTAATGTAAACTATCTTATTTTTACTCACTACGCGCGGCGTTTTAAGGTTGTAGGCTTGTCGGTTTGTTTTTTATTTATTTACATAATTGATCTCTTTTCTACTCGTCTCGCGCGGTTCCAGTGGGTTTCAGCTGGTTTCTCAGTTTATTTGCCCCTGCGCCCTTGCTATTCGTTCTTGCAATCCTATGAGCGCGCCATCTAGATCTGTCATTTTGGTATTATTGACTGTTGTCACTGCTCTCGATCGAGACGATCCCCCCCTGGTCTCTTACTGGGTTTTCCGCCCAATTTTACAAAAAAATCATAACCAACGATTTTTGTTATCTATACTTTTTTCAAGACCGTAACAAGACACGATAGGCAATATTCCTTTATTCAACTCAATCATGTAATCTGTACTTTTTGATATGTAAAATACACGGTAGAAGTGATACTTTTATATCTTGATTTCTTTTCACCGCAGCGTTGAATAATAGGGTACATTAACAGCTGCATTTTTATCAAAGTACCAAATTACATGATCTTGTTGAATAAAATATGATACTCAATTGGTGTCCGAAGTTGTACACTTACATCTCGAGTTGCTGATGCGCTCGGCTCCAGATAGCTTGCTATCGCTTGCTACGTTGCGCCTCGAGTATCAACAACTCTCGAGGTAAATGTACAACTTCACACACAAGTTGAGTAACATACATTACGTATCTTACTCTAAGTTACATATGAACAAAAGTGATCCAATACTTGACAGTCTTCAGTTTTCATAGACTTTTTATATCTCAAATCGAATTATAATCAAATTATTATCAAAAAATTTTTAATTTTTACTTTTTGCCTTTAGACAAAAATTGTTGGAGGGGCAGAAACAGGTGCTAATGAATATCCAATGATGGCTGGTATTGTTGATGCGACAGTTAAACAAGTTTTTTGTGGTGGAACTATAATATCTTCTCAATATATCCTGACGGCTGCACATTGTGTTTTTAATCGTAGAATTGAAAATCTTGGAGTCTTAATCGGTGATCATGACCTGACATCAAGTAATCTTATATTTTCTATTATCTATGCATACGATAAGAAAAATTTGCTTTTTAACCATCATGTAACTTCTTAAATTTAAACGGTACAGTTGTAATATTATAAAAATATAAGACAGTTTTGAAATCCTCAATGTATGTATTAAAAGCTCGTACAAAAATGAAAAAATGTGATTTAATCACTGAAAAGGTGAATTTAGTAGGAATGCGAGTGGTTTGCATTATTCTTGATATCCTTAAGGATGAGTATAAAGTAGAAGAAAAAGTAAATGATTCTACTATGATTGTTATTTCAAAAAGAATTGTAGTGCAAACGAATAAAATCATTATATTATTTATTATTTTCCTCAAAAACTTATTTTACAAACATAATATAAATAGTAATCACAAAATATTTATATCGGTCTTACAGTCTAACCACATATGCGGATCATTAGATGGGCAATCAAGTTATCCCATGCTGATTTCAGATACGACAATCTGGAGTTGGTGAAGAAGACGTTCGCTTACAATGACTACCCAAGGGATTTCATAGAAAAGATAGTGAGGGAAAGAAAAAATGAAATTTGCAACAAGGACAGCAAGGAAAAACGAAACATCGAGAGATGATTCTACTGTGTGCTACCATATGTTAAGGAATTGTAATAAAGATTAAGAAACGAATTCAGGAAGCACAGGATTCAAACCTACTTTAGAAATACAAATAACCTTAGCAAATTCTTTAGCAACTGCAAGGACAAGAAAGAACACAGTAATAAGTCAGGAATTATTATTAATACAGATTAAATTGCAAGGATTGCGAGAAATATTGGTCAAACAGGAACTGTTTAAGAGTAAGGATAAATGCACACAAAAGCAGCCTTAAGCAGATAGTCGCTAACAGTACAGGAGCCAGGAAACAATGGTTGGAAAATGAAAACTCGTTTGATTTTCAAAATGTAGATATTTAAGAATGCAACATCCAAAACTACACTGTAAAAAATATGTGTATAAAATTACGGTTTCAGACAACGAAAACTATTGGACCTGCGTCCGTCAATGTGAAATTATGGCGCCTCAAACTGTAAATTTACGCTCCAAATTTAAATTAACATTCAAACGTAGTTTAATCTTTAAATAGTAAATTTACATAGTCATGTACAGTGATTTTACGTTTAAATTTTTTTTGTTTCATAAAATAAATTAAATCTAGTTATCTAATTAAAAATATTTATTGAAAAATACTGCAACATATTGCTATCACTTTACAATATTTACATAAATATAACAAATAAATTTATAATTTTTACTTTGAACCTGATGTGATGAAGAGGAAAATCCTGAAAGTAAATTGTTTATTACTATTCTACAAGCCATATCACTACAATAATTAATAATTTAATAAACATTGTACCACTAAAGTGGTTACGCAAGACTTAAAAATCACGCTCTGGAAATGATATCACATGATCTATATAAAAATGCAAATGCTCGTAGAAATCTTCATATCGGTTTCAATTGTAAAAACATTTCTTATTCATGAGTCGTTCAATATCCAGACTGATATTTTGATATGCTGAAATGCATACTATGTTTAGAAACAATACATTGCACCTAAGTTAAAAAATATACCTTGAACACTAAAACTGTACTGTTAACTTATAACTTTACATGGCAACGAATCAATCGTTTTTGTCAAGGCTGATAGTACAATATTTATGAATAATTGAAAGGCGCCGACCCTTACATGCACCCACATATACTTGATTATATATATATATATATATATGTGTGTGTGTGTGTGTGTGTGTGTGTGTGTGTGTGTGTGTGTGTGCGTGTGTGTGTGTGTGTGTGTGGGTCAAAATAATACTTTTCGGCAAATCAGCCCGCATGAGGTTCACGGATTTTATTGCAATTTTTTTTGGCAAAAGTACTATTAAATAAAAGACTTTTGCCGCAAACAACAGGTCTCTATCTTATTCTGCTTGGTGCTAGATTTTTTCAAAGATTAAAAAATGGCCTATTTTTAAGCTATTTTAAGCAATTTTAAGGTATTTTTCGAAAAATTCTAACTTTTGATCAAAATTAGATAGAAACCTCTAGTTTGCGGAAAAATTTTGTTCAAAATAATTTTTTTGTTGTAAAAATATTTTGATAACATAGTTTGGTTATTTTTATAGTAATACAGTCCTACACAGATATTGCTATTTTTGCTCATTTGCAGGTATCTTCAAACGACCGTAGCTTTTTCTAGGTTAAATTTTTGTGCATATTAAAGAATTTTTAAATTTTTTTTATGAAAAAACAAAAATTTTGCGACCAACCAGAACCCTGTACGATCTTCCGCTTCCAAGATACAGCTGTTTAAAGTTGTCAAAAAACACAAAAAACGCGTTTTTTACGATTTTCACACGCATTTTTGAACGGTTTCGACCTTTTTTTTTCTCTCAAAAATATGTTGAATCTTCTCTTTATATGTTTCCAAACAAGCTCCCATAGTAATTGTAGTGCGGATTTGGGGTTTTAGTTGATTCCAAAGCATACACTTTTGACACATTGTTTGTGCTAAACTAGGGTTTTTTAACAATATACACGCTACATTTAACTTTTTCGTTCATTATAGATGTTTTGAAATTATTTTATTCGTTAAAAATCTATGTTCAAATATTGTAAATACTATACCACTTGTTTATTTATTTTTTTCTATTTTTGAAAATTACAAATAATTGATCATAGTTTATCAATTATTCTGATAAAACAATCATGGATTACTATTGCTTACTCTGGAAAAAATGAGTCCAAATTGAAAAATGTTATTTTTTGAACGCTATGAAGCATAAAACAATCTAGCCACACGTGTGCCACACGTAAAATGGACTTGAGCAAATTTTTTTATCTTTTGCTAAATATTATAACATTATGAAGTCAGGGTGGACAACGGGTGCACCTGGTGATGATAACGCCTTGTAGATGTTTTCCCCAGGAAGTCTTAACTCTAGGGGGGTCAGGATGGAAACCTAGTGCAACTGGTGATGATTACACCTCGGAGATGATTTCCACAGGAAGTTTTGACTCTGGAAGGATCAGGATGGACACCTGGTGCACCTGGTGATGATAACGCCTTGGGGTTGACTTTCCACGGAAGTTTTGACTTCAGAAGGGTCAGGACGGACACCTGGTGCACCTGGTGATAATAACGCCTCGGAGATGATTTTCTCAAGAAAATCCTGTGGAAATCATCTCCGAGGTGTAATCATCACCAGGTTTCCATCCTGACCCCCCTGGAGTTAAGACTTCCTGGGGAAAACATCTACAAGGCGTTATCATCACCAGTTGCACCCGGTGTCCACCCTGACTTTATAATGTTATAATATTTAGCAAAAGATAAAAAAATTTGCTCAAGTCCATTTTACGTGTGGCACACGTGTGGCTAGATTGCTTTATGCTTCATAGCATTAAAAAAATAACATTTTTTAATTTGGACTCATTTTTTCCAGAGTAAGCAATAGTAATCCATGATTGTTTTATCAGAATAATTGATAAACTATGATCAATTATTTGTAATTTTCAAAAATAGAAAAAAATAAATAAACAAGTGGTATAGTATTTACAATATTTGAACATAGATTTTTAACGAATAAAAAAACTGAATAAAAGTAGTATATTATTTTGATATTGAGATCAATATTTCATTGAGTATCAATTTTTTCATAGCAGGCGACCTGATTTTGGCTGGAATTTAAATAGTTTTTAGCCAAAAAATAATTTCAAAACATCTATAATGAACGAAAAAGTTAAATGTAGCGTGTATATTGTTAAAAAAACCCTAGTTTAGCACAAACAATGTGTCAAAAGTGTATGCTTTGGAATCAACTAAAACCCCAAATCCGCACTACAATTACTATGGGAGCTTGTTTGGAAACATATAAAGAGAAGATTCAACATATTTTTGAGAGAAAAAAAAAGGTCGAAACCGTTCAAAAATGCGTGTGAAAATCGTAAAAAACGCGTTTTTTGTGTTTTTTGACAACTTTAAACAGCTGTATCTTGGAAGCGGAAGATCGTACAGGGTTCTGGTTGGTCGCAAAATTTTTGTTTTTTCATAAAAAAAATTTAAAAATTTTTTAATATGCACAAAAATTTAGCCTAGAAAAAGCTACGGTCGTTTGAAGATACCTGCAAATGAGCAAAAATAGCAATATCTGTGTAGGACTGTATTATTAAAAAAATAACCAAACTATGTTGTCAAAATATTTTTACAACAAAAAACTTATTTTGAACAAAATTTTGCCGTAAACTAGAGGTTTCTATCTAATTTTGATCAAAAGTTAGAATTTTTCGAAAAATACCTTAAAATTGCTTAAAATAGCTTAAAAATAGGCCATTTTTCAATCTTTGAAAAAATCTAGCACCAAGCAGAAATAAGATAGAGACCTCTAGTTTGCGGCAAAAGTCTTTAATAAAATGGTTATTTTGCTAAAAAAATTGCAATAAAATCCGTGAACCTCATGCGGGCTGATTTGCCGAAAAGTATCATTTTGACCCATATGCCTTCCGGCCTATGTTGCTCGCAGCATGTGCAGCCTGCACTGCCAATTTCACTTTGTTGCGAAACCCAGAAGTTGAACATATTGTGGGTTTTGTAATACTGACTATTGATCGATATTTGCTCCGGGGGTGATTTTAAGTAAGGATCATCTAATGATCCACGTATGTGGTTAGACTGTAAGACCGATATAAATATTTTGTGATTATTTGTTGTAGACAGTCAATATAAAGATTTATCTAATTCGTAATATTCATAGTTCTTTTTGAAAAAAATCTTCAAATGTGTTGTTACAGGGCTCGTTTTTAGGACTTGGTTTATTTAAAGATTCAGAGACAAAATCTAAGTACTTACTGTACTTCACATAAACTCTGACTCTAATCATCACACGAGCAAACATCCAATGATCAACAGCTACGTGGACTTACTTTTTTGGCAGGTGCACCTTCGCTTGATATAACAATAATTATAATAATCTCAACTAGCCCGAATGGCTTCACATAAGATGACAATGCCCTCCTAGGCCGCACGCTGACTCTCTGTGAGATGTTATTGTCTTCCCCGCTCCGATCCAATAAAAACTGGATCACAGGAAATCTACCCAACTTCTCACTGATAATTTTATCTTACGCACTTTGATAAAGTTATCTAACAACACAAAAAAGTAAATTGTATATTTGCTCTCTGACACACGTGTGATCACGCCAAGCGCCAAAATTAGAGTAATGCTGAACGGTAGATTTCGTCATCACCTGACTTACCCATCCGCATCTGCACTCCATAACAGTTAGAGCCAAATTTGAATTTTATCCACGCTAGCTGTTACAGTGCTTACTTGTATAGATTAAGAAGTTTTTTTCAATCGAAGTTTATTAAAACTTAATGAAATTTTAAATAAAGTAAAATTTTTAAATTATTATTGTCAATAAATAATTATCGGATTTGTTTGTGTTAAGAACTAGAAGGGCCTGTTAGCTCTGAGTGTCTAGTTCAATGGAGAAGAAGGATGCAATGAGAAGTCGGATATATTTGAAAGACTTAGTTTATCAAGTCTGCCCAGCAGCTAGGCCCAGATTCGACTGACTCGTGCAGGGGCCTCGCCGCGCTGCTACACAGAGTCTCTTGAGTTGTATTAACACTATGGCGAATGTAAACAAAAAATGAATCACTGGTGTGAGCAACCTCACGTGGCGTCGGTGGCCGGTGACGCGGTTGGGGCGGCGCCTCGAGGCTGCTGCAGGAGGAGGTACATGGGTTCGCTCGGGATGCGGCATGGGGACTGCTTCCGGACGACGGCGACGATGCTGACACCGCAGAAGTGGAGGTCACTGAGGCGGCTGCTGCTGTATCTCGTTTTCATTTATTATTGTTGAATATTCTGTTTTAGAATATAAATTTATTAAATTAAGTACATTTCAATACATTAAGAAAACTCCTGACATAGTGACAACTCGACTTTCGTCTTACGAGTGGCGTTTGGATTACACCAGACAATGCTTATTTATCTTTGCTGTAAAAGTACAATTTTGCACTGGCATACTTAATTATTTAGTTCATCGCATGTCAGCATTTCGACACATTCCATACACGCATAAATTTGCTCTCATTTCAACACACCTTCTCAAATTTATGGTTTACTGACCTACATATTTTCAAACAATTTTTAATGCATACCTAAATTTTTCAAACTTATTTCAACCAAGCGCTTTTGTCAAAATGTCTGAAAGATTATTCTCAGACAATTTCGTCACACTGCCTTGCTTACGCGATTTCCAGTAAATAACATTTCCAAAAACTCTCACTACATAGCCTGTCGTTGATTTTCGATCAACTTTATCGCCAGACTAGTCAGCATCAACAAAGCAATCTACTACGTCAGCGGTCAAATTTCTTTCGTACGTCAATTTAAGATCTTTCGTCAAAAATAAATATTTCAAAATTCTCAACGCGTATTTATAATGAGATTCATCATAACTATTCTGAAAACAACTCTAGTAATTTACACTATAACACACATCTAATCGCGTTTCCGTACTAAGGTATAATGAAGCTCCGATCAAATTTCTGTACTTCAGATCATTTGATGCTGGCTGTGCAGGCTTCACACATAAGTTTTGTTCCATAGGTGTACAATAAAGTTTCGCACTCAAAATATTATACTTTCTCGCTAGTGAGTTTATATAATCACTCTGATCGAGTGTCATAACACATTTCTTACAATCATACTTAATATTTATCCCCAAATAAGTATTCACTTCGCCAATATCTTTCATAGAAAATTTAAATGACAATTGATTTTTAATTTTCTCAATTTTTTCCTTATTTTTCCCACAAATTAATAAGTCATCAACAAATAGTATCAAACATACTATCATCATTTTCAAAGTTCATGTATAAACAGTAATCGTTTTCACTTCTCTCAAATCCAAATTCTTTCATAAATTCATCAAAACACTCATTATAAGCTCTCGGGCTCTATCTCAACCCGTATAATGCTTTAATTAATTTGTAAAATCTATTTGAACCGTCTTGATAACCCATTGGTTGATTTACAAATACTTCCGACTTAACCAGACCATTTAAAAAAGGTTGTCTCTACGTCCATCTGATTTATTATTATTCCATTATTCTTGTTCTTTGTAAATGTGTATATTCTCCAAGCTCGTTCTCTTACTCTTACCTGTAAAAAAAAAAAAAAACCTAAAATAAAATTACAGCAATCAGCACCGTAAAAAAATTTTGCGCGCGTAATTTAAAGATTCCAAGCAATGTATTTTTATTTTGAATCGTATTAAGACTACGACCAAAATTGTAAACTTCTGGACCTTCGTCCGAAAGCGTAAATTTACTAACTATAGAAAATACACTTTTTTTTAGTAAAAATTAAAAAAAATCAATTTAAATACATTATATAAAACTGTTATTTTACCTACGGCTCTGTGACGGTAGGTTTTTATATTAAATTAATAAAGTTAAAAATCGCGCGACGGAGAGAGAGAACGGAGCAAGGCGGTGCCGGTCGTCGCGGAACGCTCGAATCTCGAGGCTCGCGAGCGGTAAGGCGAGAGAGGGAGTCCGTCGCCGAGTGGCTCCGCCGCGACGTCATGCGGCGCGAGGCTCCTTCTTCTTGCTCCAGCCGCTGAACCGTCAACACCTTGCCTACTTGGATTTTCTCTCGCGGACACGTGGTAAATTTCTAGGGTGAGATTAGAGGTTATGTGCCATAAGTAAGAAGCATAAAAATTTCTTCATTCATACATTCCGTGTATATAATAAAATTCGCTGTTCGTCGTCTAATTATGTTGTCGGATGATTATCGAGAGAGCGATTTATTTTTTTTTTTTTATCTAGACTTAATTGCAGATTTCGGTACGATTCTATGATTGGCACGTCCGCGTAGATTTTTTTTTTTTTATATAACACATGGGAATGCACTGTTTATATTTATTTTCACTGCTCGGGTGCACAAATTTGAGCGCACAAATAAAGGTTCTTTCAAGGCAGTTGACTATTCTTCTAAGTTCGCGGGTTATAGCGAGTACGTCAAGGAAGAACTAACTCAAGATTTCTGTAAAGAAAAATATCCTAAATTTACTTGAGACGAAGTGATTTGACTCATAATTAGTTTTTAAGTACGTCTCGGCACGTAATTTTTTTTTTTTGTTGATTATACATTTAGACTCAGAGGGTGTAAGTGGCCGAGTTGTCTCTCGCAAGCACACAAGCTGAGCCCCGCATATTGGTATCGGGAAGACTTGGAGCGGGTCGCGGCCATTTTTTTTTTTGAATACTGCTTTGGGTCGAGGAGCTGTACGACTACAGGATCGTACCACCGGGTCACAACACGCGGTCGTGGCACGAAATCCTACAATCAACGAGCACGGACTCAACCAAACACACACATTCCTGAGTTAGCCACAGCGGATAAATTTATGCACAGGTATTACACATACAGGTCGCCTTTATATATACATATAAAACACACAAATTTTTTTTGTACCATGGTACAAAAAATGTGTCTGCAGACACATTTTTTTTTTTTCTTCTTTATTTTTTTTTTTGTATATTATTTTTTATATATTAATGGAGTTTCTTGATTTTTTCTCTTATAAGAGAATAACTCTTTTAATTTCACCCACCAACACACTGGTCTGAGACCTGTAGTTAACGTAGTTTGTCGTAAAGAAACTCAAGAGATAAAAAAAGAAATTAAAAGTTTTTTTCTATTGTTTGTTTAGATTTTTTTTTTTATTATTCTCTCACTATCCGAGTGTACAATGAGTGCTACCTTGTCTACCGTCAGCCGGAAATTACAACGCCTGAGTGAGAACCAGTCTGATTAATTTATTTGTAACACAAGGATCTTTTTTTATTTTTTTCATATTATTGAGAATCCACCCGTGCGAAGTAGAGTCAAGAATGACCTTATTTAGCTCCGCGATAATTTAAAGCAAGACAATTGCAGTAGAATTTGGGGGGCTTGATATTCATGAATTTATATCACTGAGTTTTTTGTGTTCGGTTAAGGTATTACTTTGTTTGTTAGCAACACGGGTGGATTGAATAAAAGAGCAATTTTCATAAGAATACTGAGATCTGATTTTGCAACCTGACTCCCATTCTTGAATAAGCAGGAATGTTTTTTTTTTACGTGAGTTTGAATTTTGAATGATAAATGCTATTTAGATGGACTCACTGAATGGCCGTCATCATCACCGGAGCGGCAAGCTGGCAAAGGTGGGATTTTCTTGTGTTCATAAAAAAAAAAAAAAAGAACACATAAACGGAGCTGTTTATCCACGATTATATATATCTGATTGAGTTGGTTCTTTACTTATATTTTTTTTTAATTTTGTTTATTTGATAACCTGAGTTCAAACGAAAAGGCAGGCCTAGGAAATCTGCAAATCTGAGTCTTGAAGGTTTCTTAGTACATTTGCAAGGACACAAGTCCGAATGCTAAGTGTACCGAGAGATAGATACAAGCCTCGAGCTTTTCGTTTGAAAAGAAGGTGACAATTTGGTACCCTTGGTGGGACCCTTAGACTACTCGGAAAGAACGAGTGCTCCAGGGGATCTCATTTTTTTATTGACAAATATTGGAAAACAGCCTCCGTTGAATTTTATTTTTGCCAATAGCCTGGTCTGAGACTGCGAGATAAAGGAGGGTGTATGATTGTAATAAATAAATATTCAAGAGAGGAAGTCAGTTGCAAATCTGAAATCGTATCCTTGAGATAGAGACATCGGCGTTACGGGAAGATTGCATTGAGTTTTGTCTCTTGTGTGAACACGTAGAGTATATCAGAACCGGGGAAGGGTAACGAGTCCCACCAGGATTCAGTATCGGGTGTGTTGGCATTGCACGTATAAAAGAGCAGAGATCTTATAAGTTTACCTTTGGGTATTGATTCATTTTTTTTCTGTTATTATTACATAAAATTTTTCTTTTCTTCTTACTATATCTGAGAGAATGGCTGAGGGTGGTGCAAATCTGCCGATGAATGCAGAGACCTAAAGTACGGGCGAGAATGAAGGGAAAGGGAAAGGAAAGAATGCGAGTGATAATTCTAAGAGTAAGAGTAAGTCTAAGTCAAAAAACAATAAAGCAGGGGAGGTGCCACAGCCCTTGAGGACGTCCCAAAGGATCAGGGAACAGTTACAGCCAGGGGCCGCGGCCGCTCCTCAAGCAGCAGAGGGGGGACAGTCACGCAGTCCGCTGCTTCGAAGCTATTCTATTAACTCGGTATTTGCTGGGCAAAGTTTATATTTTGAGGCACATGGGCGAACTTCCCAGAGCGAGGGACAGGTCCTTGATAACATTTTTTCGTTGAAGCCTAAGCAAAATTTAGTTAGTGCGTTGTCACTGGAAAAGAAAAAAAGGGTCGCCCAGTGGAACGAGAAAGGAGGAGCGATGACAAAGGAGCAGGTCCAAGGAAGAACGGATGCTGAGGTTGTGGCTCAGGTGCCATCCTATCAAAACCAAGGGGCTTATCGTAAAATACCCGATATTCAGGTTGAGCACGACGGCTCCTCTATTGACAGCGACGAGATGATGGATAAAACCTTGTGAGAGGAAGAAGGCTTGCTTGATCCAGCAGGTAATTTAGGTCTAGGCGAGTCCAGTGAGCGGTTGAGGAGAGAATCTTGGGAGATGTTGCGTAAGCTGCGTGAAAAGCAGCAAAATAATGAGCGCTATGTGAGAGAGAATGAAAATCGAGTGTTGGAAGAGTCCCGTGCGGTTTTTGAACGCCTGCACAAGTCCCATTACGATAAGCTGGCACACCTGTCGACTGTGAGTAAAATACAGGACGAGGATATTGCGTATATATCAGGGGAGGCGGCGAAGGCAAACCAGGGCCTTTCAGTTTGTAAGGGCCAAGTAAATCACGCTCGCAACGGTATTAATCAGGTTGATATCGCCGAGGTATCCGATAAGGACAGTGATGACGACAGCGTCGAGGAGGTCATCCCAGTTCAGGAAAACTAGGCGTCGTTGCGCCAGTTGCCTCGGAACCCAAGGGTGCACAACCCTTGTCGATTGGTGCAACGTGTTTTCTGTGCGCGCGGTCCAGTCAGGAATTGTGGAGTGACGATCCTTCGATATCAGAGAGACTGATAAACCCGGGAATGATTTTAGTGGATGATTTTGCATGCTCAGGGGACCGAATCGAGTTTTTCGCTGAGACGACGGTCGTCATTTCATCAATTTTTGACTGCCCGCGGGAATCTTTGGCCGATATCGATGAGGACGAGCCGGTATGCGTGCGTGAAAAAATCAACTGTCCAGAAGTCGAAATTTTAGTGGAAGGGTTAAAAGTTAACGCGTTTGTCGACACCGGGTCGAAGATAACTTGCGTTTCGAGTGATTTTCTGTTGAAAAACAGTCACACCTTTAAAGGGTGCCCGAAATTTCCGGTGACTGGGGTTAAAGCAGTTGGATTTTGCGGCGATAAAACGATTTGCCTCAAGACACAGTTATTTGTCGAATGTAAGATTGGAAACGCATGCATGCATCTGAGTGTAATGGTGATTCCACGTCTGGTTAAGGATTTTATTTTAGGTATAGATAGTTTGAGAAAATTTAAAATGGGCATAATTACTTATGCAGATGCATTATATCTGGGAGTCTCCCAGGAAACAGTGTATTGTACAGGAGGCTATACCTCACCGGAAGCCAAGTTGGCTGAAAATATAGCACTGGTTCCTGGAAAATTTCCAGTAAGTTTGATTTTTCATGAAATAAATGTCACGGAACTCGAGATTGATAAAAAACTCCACCAAATCGACAATGTTTCTTCAGAAATAAAGTTCGCATTGAAAAAAATTATTTTAGATTATAAGGATATTTTTGATGAGAAGCCAGGTAGAATAAAGAATTTTGAGTACAAGTTTATTTTATTAGATAAGAGTCCATATTTCCGTAAATCGTACCCAGTTCCGTTTAAGTACCGGGAAGCTGTTGATCGCGAAATTGAACGAATGCTAGAGCTTGATATAATTGAGAGGTCAACTAGCCAGTTTATAAATCCATTAGTCGCCGTCGTGAAGAAAAACGGTTCAGTACGTTTGTGTCTTGACGCCAGGGAGCTGAATAATCGTCTGCAGAGCGACCATGACGGCATGGAGCCCATGGAGCAAGTTTTCAAACGGTTCAAAAATCCGATTGTCATGAGTTCTTTTGATCTGACAGCTAGTTTTTGGCAAGTCGTACTTGATGTTGAGTCTCGGCCGTGGACCGCTTTTATGCATCGTGGACGTACATGGCAATTTAAAAGAATACCGTTCGGTATTAAAGTTAGTATGGCAGCTCTCGCGCGCGCGTTAGAGAAACTATTGAAAAAATGTTGTAAGCGATTAGTTGATTTCGTAGACGATTTTGTGTTATATTCTATCAACGTGTGGAAACATCTGCAAGACCTCGCGGAGTTGTTCGAGCAAATGTTGGAAACGGGCATGACCATTAACTTCGACAAGGTGGAATTTTTCCGGGAAGAGATTAAATTTCTCGGGCATATTTTGACCCCGGAAGGGCTTAAAATCGATGAAGGGAAAGTTAAAGATATACACGCCTTGCCGAGCCCGCGAAATGTCACTCAAATAAAATCTTTCCTTGGCGTAATCCAGTTCTGCGGGAAGTATACAAATCGTTTGGCGCACGAAATTAAACCTTTGCTCGAGTTAACGAAAAAAGAGGTGAAGTGGAATTGGACTCCAGAGCTTGAAAAAGCTTTTGAGGCAACGAAGGAGCTTTTCGTAAAGGAGGCGTTCCTTTATCATCCTAGTCGTGAACTACCGTTCGTTTTAAACTCAGATGCGTCAGACCTAGGTCTCGGGGCCGTTTTGTCACAGGTTGATCGCGACGGGCAGAAAAAAATAGTCTGCATGGCTAGTAGATCTTTGAGAGGTTCAGAGGTTAATTTTTGCACGTCGGAATTGGAGTTGCTCGCGATTGTTTGGAGTTTAGAAAAATTTCGCACTTTTGTCGTTGGGTCAGAGCTCCTAATTTTGACAGATAATCGTGCACTGCAATTTTTATTCTCGTGTCGTTATTTAAATAAAAGAATGACGCGCTGGATGATTGCAATACAGGATTATGGTGCCAAAATATCTCATATTCCTGGAAAGGATAACCAACTGGCTGATTTTTTGTCGCGATTGAGCTGGGATAAAGGTCATGACGAAGATCATGAAGTTTTGATCGCTGTTTTATATCTTGAGGAACCCAATCCCTTGGTTCGCAAATCCTTGTTGGACATTGTAAATATTCAGTCGAACGATAGGAAAATAGGCAGGCTGAGGAGAAGGTTCAAATCGGGTGAAAAACTTGAGCACTGTGATTTTATACAGGGTGTACTTGTGCATAAAAGCGTGAAGTATGGTTTCCGAATAATGGTACCCGTTTGGCTAGCAGATTTGATTTTGAGAGATATTCACAGGTTGTATGGTTACATAGGTGCTTACAAGGTAATAAGTATGTTTTATGAGAAGTTTTACTGTCACAAGGCTAATAGCCTCGCTCGCAGCTTGACTCGCACCTGCGACAGCTGCCAGAGAAATAAATATTATACACAGTCTACTAGTGGTGTAAGTCACTGCATGCTGTCTAAAGGTCCAAACGAATTGGCTTCCTGTGATTTTTTTGGTCCATTGATAAGATCTAGAGGGGGTGTCACTTATATTTTTTCTATGATGGATACTTTTTCAAAATTCATCCGATTTTACCCCGCTAAGAAGGCAAACGCACAGACCATCGTGAAAAGGTTGATCGATAATTATATCCCTGAAGTTGGTAAACCTGGGGCTATCCAGTCCGACAGGGGTACGCAGTTCACGGGTGGTCTATGGGGAAAAACTTTGAAGGGGTTGGATATAAGAATGATTTTTTCATCTGTACGACACCCGCAGTCGAATCCGATCGAAAGAACTAACCGTGAGCTTGGCCGGTTACTTCGCACGTTTACTTCGCATAAACATAGTGGGTGGGCGACGTACTTACCCGTGATCGAGAAGATCTATAATGAAACAGTATACAGCGCAACTAAATGTACCCCTTTAGAACTCCATTTCGGTCGTAAGCCAATAAATGTGAATATACCTGAGGTGTATGAACGAATGTTAAGGGAAGGAAAAAAGAGAGTGGAACGAGTCATGTCAAAGGCTAAAATTGTGAGCTATGAGGTGGGGAGGAAGGTGCTGGTGAAAGCGGTGAATGTGTCTAAGGCGGCAGAGTCACTGATCGATAAATTCATGCCTATCTACAAGGGCCCATTTATTGTCTCTAGCTCAAGGTACGGTTGCACTTACGAGTTGTTTGACCCAGAGAAGGATAAGTTGTTAAGTGGGACCTACCACTCGTTAATTTTAAGGCCTTACTACGAAAAAGATGAGCCCGAAAATACAGAGGGAGAAACGACGCCGATATCGCGAGCGTCACGGTGAACGTCGCCGCGAATTCTGGTCACGCGAGCAGTGGGCAGACTACGTCGATGGTATGTGGCAGGCGGCCCAAAAGGCACAGCGACGGTTCGACCAGATGCGGGTCGTCGCAGCAAGATCTTGAGGGGGTGGAAAGCAAGGCTAAGCCACCTACGGTTATGATTGACATAGCCAACACTTCAGACTACGACGAGTTCACCGAGATCTGTCTAAAATCAAAAGCAACCACGCCGTCTTTACTGGAAAAGGTACAGAGCCCGATAAAACGTTCTCACCGGTCAGACTCGGCTGCGAGTTTGAGCTTGATTTGCAACCGATCTGCAGTGAACAACCCCATCGCGTCATCAAGCTGTCAAGAGCAGCGAGCACCAGAATCTGCTCGAGAGCCCGAGATAGAGATTCTCTATGAAGACGGCCCCTCAACCCAGCGGCCAGAGCACGAAATCAAGGTGGAGATGGAGGTCGGCCAAGACAAGGTTTCACCAGGCTGGTGGGACCAACACGTTGAGTAGAAAGAACAACAGCGAGTTGGTCTAGTAAGAAGTTTAATTTATTATACTAACTCTGGGCAGCTCTGGCGTGGGTCGCTCGCATGACCAATCACGTGGCAATAAAAGGCGGTAAATCTCAAACAACACCCAATCATGTTCCCGTCTACAATCTTCCGGTGGCGATCGCCACGCCACCTATAGTACGCGCGAAAATCCGAAAAAAAGAATAAAAATAATGCACACGAGGCACTCACTGCGTTAACCTATCCCTCGCGCACATACTCTCTCTCTCGCTCTCCCCCATACGCACACATCGTTCGCGCAACGTACACAATTCAAAAAAAAATAAAATCTCACTCACGCCCGTGTCTACTGTGGTGAGAGCGCGCGCACGCGCTTGGCGACGCAGTGGCGTCGTCTGCCGACATGCGCCACGCACCTCCTCCATCGCCGAAAACTCCCCGACGGAGAATCGGAACCCGTGTGTGGTGTATGTGTGTGTACGTGTGCGCCCTGGGCCGGGAGAGCCTTTCCGGGTGGTGAGCATGTGTGTGTGTGTATGTGTCATGCACGCGCCGGGTGCTCCTGCTGCTGCAACAGCAGCGACCAGCCGACGGCGATCGTCGCCACGTGGTCAGCTTCTGCTGCGCGAGAAAGTGGCATGGTTATCACCTGGGAAAGTAAACAAACAAATTAATTATTTCATTGTTTCCCAGGTGATCTGACACTGCCAGGTAAGAAAAATAATTTACGAGGGATTCACTCCCTCGCAAATATTAAAAAATTGTTTAATTTTTTTTATGAAAAAACAAAAATTTTGCGACCAACCGGAACCCTGTACGATCTTCCGTTTCCAAGATACAGCTGTTTAAAGTTGTCAAAAAACACAAAAAACGCGTTTTTTACGATTTTTACACGCATTTTTGAACGGTTTCGACCTTTTTTTTTCTCTCAAAATATGTGGAATCTTCTCTTCATATGTTTCCAAACAAGCTCCCATAGTAATTGTAGTGCGGATTTGGAGTATTAGTTGATTCCAAAGCATACACTTTTGACACATTTTATGTGCTAAACTAGTGACTTTTTAACAACATATACGTGTCATGTCCCAAAATCGGGACAGATCTATTTACTTAATTTGAATCTACTTCACCCTTTTTTTATAACCGGGTAGGTGATTTGAATAACTGAGAGGAGGATAATTAATAAAACTACAGAACCCGAAAGACTACTAAGAAAAATCTATTTATTATCAAAACCAAACCATTACAAACGTTACACGATCTACTTCCTTAAAAATAATCTTACTTCTATTAAAGTTCTGGACACTGCACAGAAAGAGAGAGAGTGTTGAAAGCCGAAGATTCCCGCTGGGCTGCTTGAGGTGGTGAATCGGTGGTTCTACGCCGTCCTGAAGGAAATTCCAGGCTCTTTTCTTTAGTCGGACACAATGCTGTTTCTTTAAAGTCTTTTAAAACCAAACTAGTCACTGCCGGAACTCTAATTTGTGTTAACCCTCGCACTTATTCGAAAACTCGCGAATTAGGTGCACTGATTCGAAAACTCAGAAATGCCCTTAAAAATAAGACTATAAATAGTCACTCAGGTTGATCTCGATATGTTTTTAAAAATATCGAGACTTTGGAAATCTCTAACTCCCGTGAGTCAAGTCGGGGAGATCTTCCTCGCGGAGCGATGTGCACGGGTCGAGTTCTAGATCGCGACTGAAAAACCAAGCTCCCGGGCTCGCGTTCGCGGCCCTATTTATACCCCTACGCATGAGGACCCACCCCCGTAGAGGGGATCATGGACCCTCCCATGTGTGCCCGAATCTGGGGGAAAAACCAATGATTTGGCCTCTTTTCCACGAGGGCTTGGCCTTGGCCTAATTTATTATAATATTGTGTGGACTCCCTCTCCTACAAGTAAAGTCCACCTAAAATATTATGGGACCCGATTCCTTGAGGCCTCATTGGGTCAATGTCACTGACCGGTGGTCGCAGGGGATTGTTTATGGCCTCCCGCCTCCTTGCCGTGACGCTCTATTGTTGGGGTCCGCTGCTGGCTTTTCCTTCACTCAGCCAGGCGTCCCGTGCTGACGCGTTTCTTTTGTCCTCTCCCTCTCTTCTTTTTCCCAGCTCCTGTTCGCTTTTCCTCTCTCTCTCTCTTTATCCGCAGATTCATCGAAGAAAACTCCTTGTTTTCAGTACCGTACGGAGCTACTCACCACACCCCCCACTCAGATACCTGGCTAGATCTCTGTCTAGTCGATGCTCTTGATACTGTGACTGACTACTGGAAGACTGATACCCCGTTTATTGCCGGACATGACTTACTGACTGCTACTCTTGACATTCAAACGCCTCAGCTAATGGCTGATGATGTGACCTATCGGGATTTTAAGTCCGTGAATGCTCAGGCGTTAAATGATTTTTTACTCAAGCGTGACTGGGCTGTGGCTACGGATGGGGTGAGCTCGCTTTGCGAGAGGGTCGACTGCTTGTATGATAATCTTTTTGCTGCTCTTGAAGTTTTTGCTCCGCTTAAGACCCTCAAGCGTAAGAAACATCATCATCCGTGGTTTACTGCCTACCATCGCTCCCTTATATCCGAAAGAAACAGACTTTACAGGCGATACAGACGCTCAAGACTTGAGATTGAACTATTCTTATATAGACAGGCACGCGACTTCGCACATGAACGGATTGAGACTGCAAGACTTGATTTTTACTATCACAGGCTCAAGAGCATCAATGATCCTCAACAACTGTGGAAGGAGCTTAGACACCTTGGCATTTCCAGTAACTCTGACTCCAACCTGGGTGGTTTCTCCATAGAGGATCTCAACGCCCATTTTGCTTCAGTTTCTTTCGATGCTTTGGCACCGGATCTCTCCATTTTTCTTGAAAATTTGGGAAACGGGCGGGGGGAAGGGGTTTTTGATTTTACACCTGTGACAATGGATGACATCGCTCGAGCTGTCAGTCAGTCGACTTCTCAAGCAGTGGGCATTGATTCTCTACCACAAAGTTTTATACAATCTGCGCTCCCAGCCGTAGGTCCTTACATCTGTGATATCTTTAATAGTTCTTTAGCTACCTCTACCTTCCCTGATCGTTGGAAACAGTCGATTGTCATCGCTCTTAATAAAGTTCCTTCCCCCAAGAGCTTGAATGATTTCCGTCCGATTTCTCTGCTTAGTTTTTTGTCCAAAGTGCTTGAGAGACTGGTCCATGACCAGGTCTCTTCTTTCGTTGAATCACAGAGACTAATGGATGGAAATCAGGCAGGCTTCAGGGCAGGCCATAGTACACAGACCGCACTCCTGAAACTCACTGATGACATCCGGGTAGGAATGGACAGAAGACAGATGACTGCACTTCTCCTCTTTGATTTCAGCAAAGCTTTCGACTCGGTCCCGCACGTGACTCTGCTTATGAAACTGCAATCTCTTGGTTTTTCAGAGGGGGTCTTGCGTTGGATTGCATCTTATCTGTCAGGCCGTTCTCAGGCTGTAAAGGGTGAGGACGGTTGCTTCACCTCTTTTCGTCCCCTCAACAAGGGAGTCCCTCAGGGTTCGGTTTTGGGTCCTTTGCTGTTCACACTATTTGTCGCTGACATTGCCCTTGGTCTAGGTACTGGAGTCTGTCATGTGATTTTTGCAGATGATCTACAGATTTACGTGCGAGGCCGGCTCGAGGACATACATGCGACGCTCGAAAAACTGAGTCGAGGCGCTGAGCACGTTGCAAACTGGGCTGCCACTAACCACCTTCTGCTAAATGTCGCCAAGACTAAGGCCATGATATTCGGTACCCCGTCCTATGTCAATGATTTTATTCAACTAGGTATTAGCACCCTGCAGTTTGGTGACTGCACTGTCCCTTTTGTTTCGTCTGCGCGTAGTCTGGGGGTGGTACTGGATTCCAAACTGACCTGGAAGGATCATATCCGATATGTCTGCGGTAGGGTTAATTCTCTCATGTATCGCTTGAATCATTTCAGACGCAGTACCACTCTCGAACTGCGGAAACACCTCGTAAAGACCCTTCTTTTTCCTATTGTTGACTACTGCTGTCTCGTGTACCGAAACATCTCGGACGAGCTTGATCTTATGCTGCAGCGCGTGCTCAATCGTGGGATCAGATATGTCTATGGGCTTAGAAAGAGTGATCATGTCACCCCTTTCAGGCGTGAGCTTGGTTGGCTTAGAGCATCTGGTCGCAGGGACTACTTTGCGGCCTGCTTGCTCTATAAGATCTTAGCTACGGGTATACCGCCGTATTTGGCGAACTTTTTTATTGCGAAACTTCACTCACGTCCGTGGCGGGTGGCTAATCCTCATGCGTTGGATGCGTTGATTGTGCCCCCCTTTCGGACGAAGACTTTGAAACGCTCCTTTCATGTATCATCTACCTTTCTTTGGAACAACCTACCTGCTCACATCCGTAACTCACAATCCCTTCATACTTTTAAACAACTCGTTAAAGCACACATCTTTGCTGCCGAGGGAGAAGAATGAATGTATATCATTAAACTTAAACTTTAGATTTAATTATAAATTTAAGCTCAAATTTGATTATGAAATTATATTTATATTCTTAACTTATTACTTTTTGTTATATATTCTATTTTATTTTATTTTATTCTATTTTTATTTTACTTTATTTTATTATTGTATTTAGATATTTAAGATTATTATTAAAGCTTCATTATTACTACTTACTGTAAGTTACCACTGCTATTATACTATAATGATATCTTTGTTAAATTCTGTTATACTATTTTGATGTATTTTGTACAACATAATGTACAATCAATAAACGTATCAAAATCAAAAAATCAAATCTCTCTTTCTTCTTTTTATTCTCTCTCTCTCTTATTTATACTTACTAATTTATCTTATTTAACTAATAATTGAATAATTTGTAAATAACTTAAGAATTAGCTTAAAATTATTTTAATTTTAAAAAGGGGAGCTGGTGCCGACACGACATCTCTCCTTCCCCTTCGAGATTGGAGGTTGTTTAGACAACTCCAATCGTTTACTATAGTGAGAACTCCTTAGTATCAAAAAAAAAATTTGTTTAATTACTTTTATACCCCTTTTTTTTTATACTTAACTTTTACTAGAATCTAGGACGCCAAACAAGTTTATTTTATTATTATTAATTTTGTTTGAATAATGAATATTTCGATTAATTTATGATATAGACTTATTTCGTAGTACTTAAGTAGTATTAAAAATAAAAATATTATTCTATTCAAAATTTCTCTAAACTTATTTTAAAATAAGTCGTCTCGCTTAATATTTTTTTTTGTTTCTATTTGTTTTTAGGAATTTCTCACTTATTAGGTGTTTTCTTATGTTGTAAAAAATTTTGAAATACATGATATAACTCTTTTCTTTTGTTTTATGCTATAGGTTTTTTGTAAAATTTTAATTCTTTACTAAAATAGTATTACTTATCTGTTCTTTTATTCATTCATTAATATAAAAGACTCGAAATTGATCAATTTCTAATTAAATTCATAATTTACTGTACCTTTTTCCAAATGACTTACTTCAAATATTCTGTGAACAAAATTGTGATTAGTATTTTTTTTTGAATATAGGTAGTTGTAAAAGAAATCCCTTAAAATCATGTTCGTACTTTACCCAAGGATTTCTTTTCCCTCCCTTTCTCACCAAAGCGACAAGGTCGCACCTACAATTTCCCTTCTTTTTTTTTTTTACAGTCTCCTAGTCTGGTTTTGTATTTTTTTCTTTTTAGCTTTTGGAAGTTATATCTTCCTGGTAATTATTATTCCCTTTTTTACAGGGAAAGACAACCCCACTCTTTTCGTTTTTCTATTATTTAACATTAGAAGCTAGAAAATTTTTGAGGACGAGGATCCTTCTTGCGACGGAGACGATTCAGTCTCCTCTGAAACTTTGAACAGTGCGTTTCGTATTAGAGTTAAAAAGTTTTTCCAAGATGCCTGCAGTAAAGACTGTCGTGGTAAGTAAAATTTTACTTTTCTATAGGGTTGGCAACTTTTTGAAATTTATAATATTTTTTTGTTTGCTTATTTAGTTAAAATATCGAAAAATAATCGACACGAATTATTTCTTTTAAAAAAAAACTAAAATTATAAGAACTACAAGTGTTTAAATTTTTTTTTTTTTTCAATATATATAGATATACTTTTAATGGGATTTCGGGTTAATGACGTCATCAACCCGTAGTTTTAAAAACTTTTCTTAATATTCTTCTAGCTCAATTTTGATTTAAAAATTCTAAAAAAAAAAAAATGTTAAAATTCATTAAAATCGAGTATTTAAAAAAAATATTTTTTTTTTTTTGTACCGGTTGTCGACCCTATTTCTATATTATGATTTATAAATTATACCCCCCCCCTTTTTTTTCTCACTACTATTATTATCATTATAAATTTTATTTTTATATTAATTTTTTTATTTATATTTTTTTTTGTTTTTGTTTTTTTTTCCAGTTTGAGTTGTGGATCGAGAAGCGTAAACTACGCAAGGCACTAGCCGAGCGACGAGCCGCCGGCCTATCGGTGTCTCCCGAGATCACCGAGCAGTACCGGAGTAAGATTTGGCGTGAGCGCCTATTTCATCGGAGGATGAGAATTCCCGATAACGTAAGTTTTTTTTTTGTTAAAAATATCTTCCTTCCTGTTTTTTTTTTTGATTTTATATTAATAGTTTTCCCCCCTTTTTTGTTTTCAGTTTGAGCGGTGGCGTGCCGTTCGCGAGAGGCGGAAGAGTGAGCGCATACTCAATCTCCATAATTGGTGTGGCCGTTATTCGGGGGATATACTTGGATGTATCCCCCTGCTATTTGAAAGATTTTCATTAAATAATTAATTTTGGTGTAAAAAAAATATATGTACCATTTTTTTCTTATTTTTTTTTTTTTTTTATAATAAAAATTCAATTCAAATACAACTTTCTTTTATATTCATTTTCAAAACCTTATCTCAAAAAATTTTTTTCTTATTATTTATTTAAAATTTTTTTTCTTTTTTTTTTTGATTTAATGTTTAAAAGTTCTGAATTTTACGTTCTCTATTAATCATATTCCTTTTTTGTTAAACTAAAAAAAAAATTTTGTTTTTTTTTTTTGTCAAGATCTCAATTTTTCACGTACTAGTCTCAATCGGCACGCAAGCGTGCTCAATCTTTAATTTTGTAATTAAATAAATGATAAATTTTTACTTTTGTTTAAAAAAAAAAAATGAAGTCAAATAAAATTTTTAACTCTTAATTCATTACTTATCGTTTGCAACCTGCAACTAAGTTCAGTTCGATATTTTTGTGGTTATGGCTTAAAAAGTTTTTTTTTTTTTTTTTTTTTTTTTTTTTTTTAAATAAAGATTCTCATTTTATCATATAGAATTTGACAAGGAATTTAGTTCATTTATTGAAACAAAATTGTTCAAAAAATATTGCAAAAATTCTTAATAATTTTAATTTATCAGGTGATACTTGATGCAGATCCATAGCAATTATTAAATGGTTAATAAAAATAAAACAACGTTTTAATTTTTTTTTTGAGATCTACACAATTTATTTAAAATGATAACATGTTTCGACGACTAAGCGTCTTTATCAAACCGAGTACAATATAATACTAAAGCTAAAGTGAGTGTACAGAGTGTTTAAGTATAGCGATACTAAACAGTCAGGGTAGAATACGAACGGTCAATCAACTCTAGTTTAGGAGTGGGGAGTTATTTAAATCTAGCTTATCATTCAATAAAACGTTCTTGTGTTTTAGTCTGTTTATTTCTAAAGATTCTAGCGAATCTAGTAATTTTACTTTTTCCTTGAATATGTAAAATTCCAAATTTTTATCCAACTTTTGGATAATATTCTTAATTTTATTTGATAAATTGCCTAAGTCACTAAAAGATAAATAATTTTTCTTTCTTAGATCATTTTGTGGGTAAATTTTGTTAAAGAACATTTTTTTTTCGTTTTTTACTTATTAAATTATCTATCAATTCAGAAGAGTAACTGTTATTAACAGCCATCTGTTTAGTGATATTTAATTCTTTATAATAGTTCATTCTAGACAAAGGAACTGAGAGTAATCTGTGAATGTAGCAATTAAAAGATGCAAGTTTATGGGGGTACGGGTGGAAAGAAAAATTATTTATGACAGTATCAGTTCGTGTCTTTTTGTGATAGATGCCAAAACTAAATTCATTGTGATTTGTATTAAGATTACCGTTCTTAGTTACTGTCAGGTCCAAAAATTTCAAAGTTTTTTTTTTTTTTTTCTCAATTTCTATTGTGAATTTAATATCATCATGCACAGTGTTAATAAATTCAAAAAAAATATATATTTTATATATTAATAAAAATTCTTAATAACAAAATTTTCAATATTACAACTTAAACGCAATTCAAATTTTGAATTTAACATACTTAACCAATGAAGTCAATTATAAAACGAAGACATTCGAACTTGCTTCATAATTATAAAGAGGGATAGTTTTCAATTACAATTTGATTTAGCATTAAATTAAATTTAAAGATTGAGATCTAAATTCTATATCTCGCTTAAAAATATCTTACTATTAGCATTATCTTTCTATTTATTTATTTAATTTTTATTATCTATTTTTTTTGTAACACTATTTTACGCGACGAAAGCTATGGTATAATTTGTTATTTTAGTTCTACAAATCGGACATGTTTCTGACATTGAAGCACATCTTTTACAACAAGCTACGTGATTACAAGGTCGGAATATCGTTTTCAACTCTCTGGTCAGGCATACTTTACATTCCAATTCTGTTTGAATATCCTCATTGTCACTCTCACCGTCTTCCTCAGCGGGGTTTTCTTTTTCTTTTAAAACTTCTTCCTCTTCTTCTTCTTCTTCCAGCTCCAAGTGATCAATGACCCCTTGAACATCTATGTTGTGGTCGATGACTGGCCATTCTGTTGCTTCAAAATTATTTACTAGCTCTTGTTCCAGAGTATTTATTCGCGTATCATCCGACATACTGTTGAGAAGTGTATTTATTCTATCAGTGTTGGCTATCACGAAGGCGCACCTACCACTCCAAAACATGTGTGTTATTAAAGGGTGTGAATCGTAACTCCACCCTTCTTGTCGTAATCCGCAAAAAGGGCATACGGTCTGATCACGAATTCCCGTGTATATGAACCCAGCCGCGCTTAGCCTTGCAGGGTGAAAAAGTTCGTTTGGCCAATTAATAAAAGTCCGTAACCTTATGTTTTCAATGTTGTAATCTATCGCGACTTCGTCCTCTATTTCTTCTATTGTTGGTCCTGTAACCCTTGCGTGGACCTCTGTCTCTTCGTTTGTAGGCCCAGTGTAACTCAGAGCACTGCCGACTAGATCATCTACATAAAAAAAAGGTAATGCTACAAAAGGTGCTAATTCCTGCTCTAATTCCATTTGTCTTTCCGGATTATTGCTGGCACTTTCTTCTTCATGGATACTGGCTTGTGGTGCTTGAGGTTCTTCTGTAGGATTCCCCTCTAAGGTTATTTTATATTTTATTTCGATCACTGTGTCTGGTGATCTTATTATGCCCACTGAGTGTAAAAATGCTCCTATCTCTAACCTGTCGTGACCTCCAAACCAAACTTTTTCAAGTTCGCTAAGGCATCCTTGGCAAACTATTAATTCACCATCGTCCTCTTTTATTTTCGTAACCTGTTCGAATTCTCCCCTGCGTTGTAAAACGCAGCGGGAACATAGTATCTCCTCGTTTGCTGACTTAAAGTAGACTTGTTTAGCGAAAGATCTCATGTTTAGATCTCGGTTTACTATAACACCTTTTGTCTTTCAGAAGTACTTTTATTTTGATTGTAATGTTAAATTCTAATTTTTTTTTCAAGGGTTTTATTTATTTTATTTTATTTGTTTTGTTTACTCCTTATTATTATGATTATTATTAGCTTTCTTTTGTACTTAACAAAAGATCATAACTAAATTATAAATTATAAATTATAAACTATCTTAAAATTAAAAAGTTCCTTGTCTCTTCCTGCTGCGTTATTTTCTTCTCAAGGAGTGCTTGCCTCAGGATATTTTCTTGCAAGTCTCTGCGTTTAAAAAAAATTTTCTTTCTTACTTGTTTATTTTTTTTATTATTATTATTACTATATTTTTCTTACATGCTTTTCCCGAAAAAACATAAAGTTTCACATCCTTAACCTTAAACCTTACATATCAACTTATAATAAATTCCTTTCTTAACTATAACATTATAATTGCTAATATTTTTTTTTTATATATTTGCATTCTCCTACGAGCCAATCACCAAACAAATATTAATCTCAAATTTGTTAAAATTCTACTACTATTTTTGTTGCATAATGTCTAATTTCGGTCGTTGAGTTAAAGCGTAAGCTATTCACTTGCATTTTTGTTTTTCTCAGGATTTCCCGCTGAGTCTTTTTCTACGTCTTTCTCTTTCCCCTGTTCTTTCATATTTCTTCCCATGTAAACGAAAAGTTGAGTCACCGAGTTAAACAAAGCGCCTAACAGTTTAAAGCTCACTCCGAAAATTAAGAATAATGTATGTCCTCTTATGATGGTGTCAACCATCATTTTAATAAGTTTAATAACCATAAAACATGCAATAAAAATAGAAGAAACGTTTCCCAGTGTTAAAAGATGGCTACACATTTTATTCCAAGTCTTTTCTACCAATGATTCTAGTGTGTCATTGTCGAAAAACCCCTCGATTGATAACCCCTGATCTGTCACCTTTGCTCCCGAAAAACCCCTTAGAACGTTTGACATAATCGCCTTCTTTTCTAAACTCATCATGATGTGATTTCTTAAACGTTTTGTGTCTTTCTGGTTGTAAATACCTCCCGTTGCGAGGGTTTTAGCATCTGTATAATTCCAAAAAGGTTTTGTTATGGGTTGAAGCACCTTCGGCTCGCCTGTGAACGGACTCGATTTGGCTAATTTTATCCACGTATCTCCTACCTTATACATAGGTGGTAATTTCTGATTACAGTCAATCCTTGTACCTTTCTCTAATAGTATTTTTGTTCGTGGTGCTAGAAAGAATTCATCCTTTCCCCGAAAAACAGGTAACTGCTCGTAGCACTGATCTAAAGTATGTCTCAACTCTACCTCTACCTTTGCACATTTCATGGTATAAATAATTTCCCCCACCGTCAAACTTAAAATCCCTGGCTCGTTCATTTGTTTATAACCAAAATCGTCTGGTGAAATTGATGCGATCGATAAAGCGTTATTCAGTACTTTTCTTTCAAGCTCACACTCCCGTTTTAAAATGTCGTAATACAAATTATTAATTTGGGTTTTTATGTGTTTTTCTACGTATACAAATTTGGAGTTTATATACGCAAAAAGATCTAGATTCGAGGTGGCTATACCAGTATTAAATATGTTTTCTTCGTCTACCTGTTCTTGTAAAAAGAACAGTCTCGGATGTTCAGTGCGTATTAATTTATAACCACACGTGTTTAGGTAACCTGTCTTCCAGAATGCAAAAGTATAATCTTCCGACTCTACGCTGTATAACACCTTGTTTTCTTCCGCTTCGTGAGCGATTGGCACCTTTCCGTCATATAGCACGGAATATTTTTTTAATCCACACGTGTCTGGTGGTAACATATCCCAAAAAGCCATGCTGCCGTCGTAATCTGTGCAAGTCGTCATAGTTAAGGGGCATGTTAAACCCGATTGTAATCTGATTTTATTAGTTTCGATATGGACATCCGCATAATAGTCTTTCAAAATTATTTCTGCCCAACCTTGAACCACGACGTCCTCCCAAGATCCCCATTTATCCGTAAATCCGCCCCCCTTACAGTGACCTGATACACCGGTACTTCCCGCAAATTTAATTGGTGCGTTTGTAGTGCCGTTTCGCTTTATTCCCGTAATTTTTGTTGTACCAACTGTATATTCCCCCGTCATTTGAATATTTGCACACTCTTCGCGCGTGAAATCTTTACAGTACTTAATTTCCCCGTTCTATACCCTTGAACTGTAAGATGCTATGTTTCCGCAGACCGTGATTTCGCGATTTACACGAACTGAGCAAATGAGTACCCTAGTTGAACTAAATTCATTTAATTGTAATAATTTAACATGCTTGCTTGTGACGTTTAATACAGGCGGCTGTCTGTCGCAATCCCCCACTTCTACCAAGGAAATAGCCGTAATGTTTGTTAAGTCTCCCGTGCAATCGAACCCGTAAATTGCTACAGAAATTTTGACGAGATTCAATATTGCGAAAATACCGTTAAATTTCTGTACCGCCATCTGAAAAATAAAATCATATTCTTTATAAAAACTGAACTACAGCCTTTTTGGGACTATCTTCAATTACTCCCCCCCTCTCGATACGTTCCGAATTAATTTCGAGTTCAACCTCGTTTGGTGTATCTTTTACTACTATAACTAATATTCCCAAAAATATAAGAACGCCAGCTGAGATTAATATTACTATCCCACAAATAATTTGTATTCTAAGTCTAGATTCTTCAAAATCTTCTTTCAGTTTGTCGTGAGCTGCGTAAATTTTGCTTTCTCTCACGGCTGTCCAAAAGGAGTTATGATTATGCGAGCTTTCTAACGTTTCATTAAACTTTCTTTCTAGCGCTTTATTTGCGAAAATACTTGATAGTTCATTGAGATCTAACTTGGCTTCCGGAAAAACAATATTTTTAATTTCTGGGCTTGCGTTAAAGTGCATATTTGAATAATTTCCACTCAATTCAAATTCACAGTTCGATGGAAGAGATAAAATTCTCAACCCTTTTGTGCTTACTGCCCCCTTTATTATATTTCCGCACTTCAAGCTTAGTTTCTTTTCGTCCCCTGTCCCCACGATTGTTTTATAGAATGGTTTTAACTTCAACATGTAATTCGTAAAATTATTCGCAATTCTTATGTCGCACTCATGGAGATTTATGTCACGTGGTTTTGTTAGCAAGGTCTTTTCACAGCTGTTTGTTTCTAAGTACTCGAACGTTCTTTTGGGGCATAGATGAAACCCCTTTTTCACTAGACATTTATTTAGTTCGTTGTTACTAATAAATTTATGTCCCTTATTTTTGACAATAATAAATTTATCCGTTGGATTGATAAAAGCTGTACACTTGAAGTCCTTAAAAATATTTTGCGGCAAAGGTATGGGAATTATCCTGTAAATTTTTGCTGCATCATCAAATTTCATAGGTATAAAATATTCCGCTAAGCCCTGTGTTCCGTAAATTCCTCTCTTTATTTCAACCAAAGTCAAAAATTTTAATAATTCTTGCAAGCTTTTAGGAGTGTCAAAGTTTTTATTAGTAAAACGCATATCATATTCTAAACGCCATAAGGTGTTTTCGCACAATTTATTCTCCAGAAGTGTAGACAATTCAGTACCCTTTTGAAAAGCAGAAATCATCAATTTCAAATTATCCAGATGTTCTATCATCAATCTATATGCTTCTCTCGCTGCTTGAGCTAAGTGATAATATTCATCAAGGTATAGACGAGCTATATTAGATTCCCCCATTTTGCTTAGTTTTAATAATGCCTTAGTCTTATCAATAACTGCCGAAGTTTCCCACCAAACGTCACTCTCGGTTTCAAAAACAACCCTTCTTATTTCCTTTTGCGTTACTTCTTTCCCTAGACGCCTCCTAGTTTCTTCCCTGGGTATAGTTACCTTTGATTTGTTAAAGTAATTAATTACGGTTTCATGTTTACTCAAAATGTCATCGTAATTTCTTATAATTTCGTCGAATTTTTCAAAAACAGTTTTATTTTGGTCATTGCTCATAGGTGGTATGCAAGTTTTTAACTTAATTAAATCTTCACGCGCCTCTTTAATATAATATTGTCCTATATCAAAATTAAAAATTAATCTTATAACACAAAAATCTTCCGCGAAGCGAATTTCAGGTAACTCTGTAAATATTAATCCAGGATTATCTAAGGCTTCGATTTCTATTAACTTGTCAGCTTTAATATAACTCGCCCAAAGAACAAGGAGCAATAGCGACGTTTTCTGCACTCTCCCTTTTTTTTCTGTAATTTAAAAATTACTCTAATTTAATTTAGACTTAATCGTATTTTTCCCTTCAATCTTTTACCCTACTTCATGCATTAACTACTCTAATTTTTTTTTGTCTTTTTTTTTTTTATTTATGTGTCAATTATAAACTATCGTGTAAGTTATTAACTTTCTTGCTCAACATACGAAACTCTCAGTCTATTCGCGTGCGACGTTTTTACTTTATTGTTTCTCATTCTTATGGTCACATTTCCCTTTTTATTTGGAATATCAACAACCGTGAAAGGGCCAGTATACTGGTCCTCGAATTTATGTATCTCCCCACCTTTTAACAAATACACGGACATGCCGATTCTGAATTCTTGTGGGTTGATTTTTTTATCATAGTAATATTTAGCACGAATTTTGGAATTTATCAATTTTTCCCTAGCTATTCCTTGCACGCTATTTAATCGTTTGCAGAGACCTTCAATGTATTGGTCGTAGGTCAATACTTTTTTCCTAAGGTCACCACGGGAATTCTCTGCGGGAGTTGTCGCTACCCGACCAAAAACAAGCTCGTGCGGCGAAAAAGAATGTGACGAGTGGTACGTCGTGTTGTACGAGAAGCAAGCTAATTCTAACATATCGCTCCAAGAATTATTTTTGTCAACGATTGTTTTAATGAATTCTCATAAACTGTGATGCATTTTCTCTATACTGCCATTCGAGCTTGGCCTATACGGCGTAGTAAATTTTTGATTAAACCGAAATATTTTAGCGACTTCTTTCATCAATTTGCTGCAAAAATTTGTTCCTAGGTCCGATAATATAACCGAGGGTGCTCCAAATACACAGATAAACCTTTTTACTAGCGTTTCTGCTACTGTTGCTGCGGTCACGTCGCGTAGAGGCAGTGCTAAACTATATTTAGTGAAAGTACATTGAATCGTTAATATATTATTATAATTATCCGGCGTAGGCTTAAGGCGAAGTCAAGGGAGTTTTTTTTTACAAACGGACCCATTTACAAAAAAATGAGAAGGTAAATTAAAAAAAGGGCGATGTAGCACTGTTGCGACACTAATGAGCTACCTTTTAAAAAAAATTAGGTATAAAAAAGATAAAAAATGGCTGAGAAATATGCAGAACGGTAAACTAATATTTTTTTCCATCCAGCGCAGCGGCCATGATGGCAGGCGCTTCGTCTGCCGTTGCTCCATGTGCTGCACATGTGAAGTACCCCGCCTACTTTAGCCAGTCAGCACTCATTCGTCTGCTCGTGTTTTTAACTTTACATATCAAATTTAAACAATTCGTGATAACGAATTGGTTTTAATCAGCAAGGCGTGTGATATCGAAACTCAAGTGTCAATTTATGAGCTATTTGTATGTTATTGTATGCATAAATTTATTGAGCAACATCTGTTAAATACATATATTATATTTGAAGTAAGTTCATCACAATAGAAACAAGAAATATTCATGGAGAGGTTAACATGGAGTGAATAAGTTTGAAGTCTCTAACAACTGTTGTTCAGCACCCACCGTACACGGAGAAGGAGATACACTATGAAATACAGTGTGTGCACGGTGTTTTCCAGTGTACGCATTTGACGCATGCTTTTTTCTCGGTTACACAAGTTCTGCTGAATCTCTAACCTCGAAACTTTAAAATCGTATAAATATAAATATCAAGTTCGAAATCATAATTGAAGTTTATAAATTTGTTAGGAAAGACAGCAAGAACATTTCAAAGTAAGAATCGTACACAATTTTTAGTGTAAAACTTTAAAAAACTGGTAACGTGGGTGTTCCGAGCGCCGTCGTCTGCTCTATCGAAACTGTCTCTCTAAAAATTTTGCACTGGAAAACACGGTGCATGCACTTGAAAATACGACTGTGACTTGGAATCACGCTGCACCACGCATCATGTAAAACGATGGCGCTGTACACCAAGTTTCATGATGTACCTCTTTCTCCGTGTACAATCAGATAAGTTATTTCAGTTTTAATTATTTTGGAATACTAACAATTTTTCATTCAATAATAAAGGATGTGACCCTTTGTTTTTTATTGTATTTTTAATTTTAGACCATGTTCAGCTCCTTACTCAATTGGAAGAAGATGAAATTTCAAAGAAAATAGTTACAAGGATTGCAGTTTACATTGAAAATTTTGAAGTAAAAATTAATTTTAATGATGGATAACATGATTGTGTAATGACATTGTGAATGAGATTATTCATAAGAGTAACAACAACAAAATTTTATTTAGAAAAAGTGGAATACAGATTTGTATTTTTTCATTATATTTTTTTTCAGTCCTTAAATTATTTGATGACGACAATTAATGTGCAAAAATGTTACCACTTTCTTATCCGTGACTTCTTGACAGCTGACCTTACTATGTGACCTTTACAATGTCACTGATGTTTTTCTGGACAAGGGCATTCATCAGATCAACAATTGCTTTTCCAATGTTCTCGTTCTTTTCACTGCTTAACCTGTACATGATGAATAAGCAGCCAACACAAACCTTATACTCAAGTAAATGTGATAGTGATTGGTAGCTAATTATAAAAAAAACATCAGAGGACTTCCAAGGCGCAAGATTGCAGAAAAGAAGCTTGAAAAAAATGTGAAACTCCCAGTTTTATGGCTCTTGTATCCTCTGCTACTATTTTAAATTCTGAAGACGTCCAAAGCAGTTAACTAAACTTACAGCTTATATCACTAAAAATGATCAATTTGAGATAAAGTTTTGGGCCAAGTTAAGATTGCTTAAAGATGAGGAACTGATGTTGACTGAAGACATTTTTAATGGAAGTATTAAAAACACATATATACTTAAGGTAATTTAAAAATATGTTAAGAAAAAAATTTTATACTTTGCTTCAGTTCTTTTTAGGTAAAAACAGTTAATTTAGAAAATTGAAAAAATGTTGCAATCAGTATACTTTATGATTGCTTCAAAACTTGATACATTTATTCGAATTTTATTTTAGAGGACTACATTTTAATTTGATATTTGAATATATAATAACAATAATCATAATCAAATTAGAATAAACCATCAGACTACATATGTTGGTAAGCATACGTTGGGGGTGGGTAACTAAAGTTCGGAGCTGTAAAAGCTTGGTTCAATTGTGACTGCGCTTGTTGCTGGACCTGGGCTTGTTGTTGGACCTGCGCTTGCTGTACCTGGTGAGTAGCATTGGGGGCATTCGGATTGTTGCTGCTAGTCGAAGTTAGATAAGCTAACTGTTGTTGCAGCATAGTATGTTGTTGCATGACGTCAATTTGCTGAAATAAAATTTTAAATTTAATGACTTTTTAATGTAAAGCAGGTTTTTAAAAAATTTAGTTTAATGAAATTTTAATTTCAAAAAGATGCATTTTATAGAAACTAGGAATAAAATATATGCAAACAATTCATTTTACCTGGCGGAGTGGTATATTGTTTGCTTTTTGGAAGTTTTGATTTTTGAATACAGGTGCATAATTCCTATTAGTACTTTGATATGGTTTTCTCTCATTACTTCTGCTTCTGCTTCTACTTTTGTTCCTTTCATACATCTTCTTTTCTACTTCCTGCAACTTATTTTTATAAAATTTTTCTCTTTGCTCCCTGCTTCGACTTCTGCTTCTATTTCTGGCTTTTTTTTCTTTCTCTATTTCCTGAACCTTTGTTTTCCAATAAGTTTCCATCTCTGAATTTTTATTTTTATGATGACGTATTTGCTTAGCTGCTGCTTCATTGAGTATTATTTGTTTTTCCAGTTTCTGATTAGCATTTTTGACTCTTTCTTCAATTTCTACTTTCTCTAGAACTAGTTGCCTAATTTCATTTTGTAAAATCAATGTTTCTTCGCTCCATTTTTTTCTGTTTTCTTCTTGCTCACACAACTTCTGTTCATTTTTTCTATTTTCCTCTTTCAGCTGATCATTTTCTTCTTTTAATTTCGCGTTTTCATCTTTTAATCTGGACCTACAGTTTCAAGTTCACTGATTCATTGATTTAAAAAAAAAAAAAAATATATACTCCCAAAAAAAGAATTTATTGGTTAGGACTATGCATGTACGACACACGCACAGCAACGCTCTGCGGTATTTCCGTACGTTTGGTGGCTTCTGCTATCATGGCCGATGCTGCTGAATAAAAAAAATACCAAATTACCGTTCGGCAGATTTCTCAGCCAATTTTCAACCGATTTTGTTAATTTTTTTTTTAAACGATACCTTTTGAGTGTCGCTAGGGTGCTACAGAGCCCTTTTTTCAATTTAACCCTTTAATTTTTTTTTTTTTTGCAATTATAATTCATTCAGTAGGAATCTAGCTTGACTTCGCCTTAAAAGGTCCTACTATATCTATCGTGGTACAAAAAAAAGGTTCAGGAACTGACGGTGTAAGAACTAGTTCCTGTTTTGTTTTTACTCTTCTCAATTTTTTTAAATTACACGTTAAACAACCTCGTATAAACTCTTGTACAGACTCCTTCAAATTTTCCCAGTAATAATTTTGTTTTAATTTTTGATAACACTTTTGTACACCTCGGTGTCCCGACATGACCGTACCATGATTTTCACGCAATATTCGCTCTCTTTCGCTTACCGGGACGTATTCTATCAGCCCTTTACATATAATAAATTTTGTTGAACACTCTTTGAAGGTATCTGTAAAAATATTAAGTACCTCTCCCCACAATACATTTTCAATTTCGCTACTTTCTGCTAAACTAACTGAAGCTATTTCTTACTTCGTTAATAAATTTTTCAACACATTAAGTGCATTCTTTAAATTATTTTTAATCTCTTCTGTACTCAAGAGTTCCTTTCCTCGTACTACTACCGCGAAACTGTATCTGTGTTTGCGTAAGCACGACTGTGCTCTTACTTCGTGAACTTTTATTTCACCTACATTTAAATCTTTGAAATAAGGTAACTTCTTACATTCAAATAATTGTTTAGAGCCTTCGTCACATGGTTTACCTTCCGTGGTAATGAAATATAAATAATTATCTTTTCGCATGAACAATTTTTCTCTACACTTTGCAAATAATTCCCCCTGCGCTTGGTCGCACTCGCTGTTATTAGTCGCTGGTAAGGTCTCACTCAGTCCTTCCCCAATATCTCCCGCTGTGGGACTTTCCGTTCGGAGGGGTTCTATTATTATGTTGTTTTCCTCGTTTCTACTGATGCGCTCTTTAGTATCTATTATGGGTTTGGTTACCACAGCAGGCTTTCCCGATTTATTCACCCGCCTTTCGTACGGTTTTCTACCGCGTGCTATTTTGTAATTTTTCCTCTGAATTTTTCCTGTGGCAGATCTTGTTATTATACTTATATCCCACATCTCCGTTTCTTTAGCATCTACGGGGTAACGACTAAGGCAATCCGCCTGTACATTTGATCTCCCTGGGAGATAAACAACTTTATAATCATAACAACTTAATTTTATCAACCATTTGCTAATTCTTGCCGTCGGATCATCAGATTTGGTAAGATAACGGAAGGTGGTCCGTATAGACCGTAAACGTTCTGCCGAGTAAATAGCATTTAAAACTTGTAACTGTATACACAATTGCCAAAAATTCTCGCTCATATGTTGAATATCCTAATTCACTGCCTCGTAATACTCTGCTTACGTACCCGATTGGTCTCTCGTATCCTTGAGCACCCTGCGCAAGCAATCCTCCAATCGATGCTTGAGCCGCATCGCAATAAACGTGTAAGGGCAAGTTCTCATCGAAAAACTGCAAAACCGGTTTTTCACATAATTTATTTTTAAGTGTTTCAAAAGCTTCATTAGCTATGTCTGTCCATTCGAATTTCTTTTCTTTCTTTAACAGGTCGGTAAGTGGTTTTGCGATTTTAGAAAAATTCGGAATAAATCTACGGTAATAATTACACAACCCAAGAAAACTGCGAGTTGAGCGAATGTTATTTAGTTTCGGAAAATTTCGGACCGCTATTAATTTTGAACTGTCTGGTTGTATTCCGATTTCACTTAAATGATTACCCAAAAATATTATTTCGGTTTTTAAAAATTCACATTTTTCTGGTTTTAACTTTAAGCCCACCTCTCGGACTCTTTGTAGAAATTTTTCAATTTTTAAAATATGTTCTTCAATTGAATCTGAATAAATAATGCAGTCATCAATATATATAAAAATTGTTTTTTTCTGCATATCGAAAAAGGCTTTATCCATAATTCTTTGAAAAGTTGCTGGTGCGTTTGATAACCCGAAAGGAGTTCTACACCACTGGAAAAATCCCGCAAAAGTCGCAAAAGCCGTTTTGTGTCCATCGTCGGGGTGTAAAGGCACTTGCCAAAAACCCTGCGCTAAATCAAATTTACTATAATATTTTGCGCCCTTCATTGCATCAAAACAATCTAATATCGAGGGCAGTCTATATTGATCCCTCAAAGTGACCTTGTTTAACAATCTATAATCAGATACACAGCGATAAGCTTTCTTATTAGTCCCGTCTGATGGCTTAGCCACAAGAATAATATTATTTAAATAGTTACTATTACTTGGTTCAATAATTCCATCATCTAGCATTTCTTGAACTTGGCGTTCAATTTCACCCTTCAACGCGTGTGGTAAACGAAAAGGTTTTGAAACAATAGGTCTGTCATCTGTAGTATTAATACGATGACTCAATATTTCAATAGCGCTTAATTTTTCATCTTTCAAGTGAAAACAATCAGAATATTTTTCGATCATCCCCTCCATTTTTATTTTCTCCGGCTCATTTAAGTGATCTAATTTTATTAAATTTTTAATTTTGACTGCCCGTTCATTTTCGTCTGAAATAAAGGTACTTGCGTTTTCCTCTTCCCTCCGAGAATTTTCGAAAGTGAACAAATTTTTGATTTGATGATTGATAAACGGATTTTTGCTTTCATTTTTAAAAATTTCAAACGTGTTTATTTCTTCTAGACCTTCAAAATCGTCAAAAATTTCTGACTCGCTTTTTTCCCAGAGATCAATCTGCCCCACTCGTAAATTTGTCAGATCAACGCGCCGTGGTTGTTCTTCGAACTCTGTCGTCTTTTTGTCTACGGGGTCGTCTTTAAAAACCCCCTGCTTGGCCTTTTCATTTAGTTCTAAAGGTAACTCGCATTCTACTCGGTTATTGCAAGCCATCACCGGGCTTTCCGTGTTTTGTAAGAAAAATTTTGCTTTTCCCATGATCAGGCTCCAATTTTTACAGGATTTTTGTGGCCCTTCACTACCCTGAACGTCTTCCCTTTTTTCTTCATCATCGTTTTCTCTTTTTTCCTTGGTCGTCTCGCTTTCGACCGCATTGGTTTTCAAGTTAAACGATAAATTTTCGTCTAAATTGCATTTATTATAACCGACACCAGTACCTAGATTCTTCACAAAATTTTCTTGCTGCGTACTTTTCTCGTTTTTGAATTTATTCTCGAAATAGCTTTTTACCTTACCTCTGAATTTATCCGTTTTCTCATTCCTGCCTTCACAGACTTTTCTAATTGGTGTTAATGATTTTTCATTCTTTAAATCGATCTCATTTAGATAATTATTATTCATGAAGTTTTTATTTCGCGCATACCTATTTTCTTGATTAAATTCTTGATCAAATTGTCTTTCATTTTTAGATTGGATTTGATTCTCGAAAAATAATATTTTCCCATCGCAGTTTAAACAATTCTTTCCGTAATCAATTTTTGCAGAGCTTTCTCTGAAAAAATCTGTCCCCAAAACTCCTACCGGAAGATTAAAATCATCATCAACTAAATGTAATTCAATTTTTCTGACATTAAAATAAAAAGTTATTTTTCCTAGTGTTTGCACTAGCTGAGATGTTATCCCCTTTAAATAAATTATATGTGTAAAATCAATTTCAACATTCTCATTGATTTCGCTTTTCTTTACTATGCTTACCGATGCCCCCGTATTTAACAGAAAAATAATTGGATTTTTAAACTCTTCTGCGAATAATTTAACTGTGGGGCTTGTAAGAGCTTGCGTTATGTTTATAGTCTCGATTTTGGTATTGTGCCAGTCTCTCGCCATGGAGCTGGGTTCTGGTTGGTATTTTCGCGCGTCCCCGCCTGTTCGGCGGGGGAGTGCAGGTTTTTTGAAAAGTTTTGAGCGCTTCCACTACCTGCGTTTGTCTGATTAGTATCGCGTAGCCATTTCATACAGGTTTTAATTTCGTGGCCTTGTTGTGTCACGAAGACACATTTTGTAATTATAAGACATTGTGTCATGAAAGACACATTTCGTTAACTAAGCATTTTTATGCTATAAGTAAACACGAAATGAGGCCAGCTTCAGTCTTTTGGCCAGTAAAGCTGCGGGACTCCGAAGCTGGCCACTTCGTAAATAAAATCATACCTCTTAATTTTTACCGTAAATCGGGTCTGGAGTCATATCTCCTTATACATAAAATAAATAATAATCATAAAGATGTCTCAAATTATAAATAACTCTATATCTTAAGCTATGCATATATTTATATTATGTAATATTATATTATTAAAATTAAAATAAATAAATATAAAAACTAGATTATATCTTATTAATAAACTAATACATAACAAAATGGTTCCGATACAATTGAATTTCGAGTGCAAAAAAAATAATTAATCGTGTGAGAGACGGTTAAATCCGTGAAAAATCTAAATAATAATAAATCGTGTGAGAGACGGTTAAATTGTGAAAAATCTAAATAATAATTAATCGTGTGAGAGACGGTTAAATCTGTGAAAAATCTAAATAATAATAAATCGTGTGAGAGACGGTTAAATCAGTGAAAAATCGGAAGTAATAAGTAATCGTGTGAGAAACGGTTAAATCTGTTAAGAATCTAAAGTGATAATTAATCGTATTAGAGACGGTTAAATCTAAGTGATAGTTAATAGTGTAAAACGGGTCATCGATGAAAAATTTTAATAATAATAAAATAAAGTAAAATAATAATAACTAGTCATCGTGCGAAAGACGAAGAGAGGATAAATCTATATAACTTTGTAGGTACTACAAATATACTTATTAACGGTTTATTTTATGAGTTTCATGTAGCTTCCGATGCATTTAATTTACCATACGATGGTATTTTGGGTATAGAATTACTAACTGAGGGTAAATTAAGATTAGATGAGGGCTATCTAGAAATAAATAATGTAAAATTCGAGCTGTTAATAAATAAGAATAGGATGGTCAACGAAATACAAAATAAAAATTCCATAAATGACACGCAAAACTTGGTCAATGATTCGCTTAGCTTGCAAGTCACTACATCGCATGATCGCGAAAAAATTTTTGAAAATTAAAACGATGAGGTAATGAATGTTTTGAAACTTGATTTTAATACAGATGAGATAAACACGGAAAAAGACACTTGTTTCACAGAAGAGATAAAAAAATTACTGAACACAGTTGCAGAAATCAGCTATAAAAATAATGAGACAGAGCCTAATAATAGTAAACCAAATTTACGCAGAGTGATAGAAACGGAAAATAATATGCAAACATTCGTAGCTCAAATAAACTGTGCCTTAGAGAGTGAAATATGTCAAGAAAATGTCGAAAATAAAGTATTAGACTACCCTTGCTTTTTGAAAATACTTGATAACAATGTAAATTTCAACCCAAATGAAAATGATAGAAAACATCTTAAACAGAACATACAAGAAAATAATATGAAATTCGAGATCGATTTTAACGACACTATAGAAATTTACAATGTTAACAATAATAATTACGTCGATAAGAGAGAGAGAACTCAAAAAATATTAAATAAAATAAATCTAAAAAATTTGTCCAAAAAAAATGCAAGGTTGATCGGGAATTTAATTGATGACTCGAATGAAATTTTTGTAATAACGCGCGCGCAAGCAAAAAAATATATAACTCCGCAGACCGTGAATAAAGACATTTATGCAAAATCGGAAGAAAGAAATTCTCGAAAAATAAATAGACAAAAAATAAATAAAAAGAAATGTAACGATACAATAAATAAAAACCTAACTGAAAATATTGTAAAAGTAAAAGATACAATAAATCTAAGACAAGATAATATAATGTACTTCATGACAAAAAGTAAAATACCACTGGACTCTAAAACATATGAAATCGTAAAATCGAATAACTTACTGATCGACAGTGAAATACAACCGAGAGAGATTGAAATCCTAAAAATTAAAAATAAAAAACTGTTTAGCATATGTCTAGACACTGCAAAATCAAAAGATTTAATATTAAATGATATATCACTATCACTAAAATTACTGAAAAACATAATGATTCAAAAAAATATCGCAACAATAAGTATTTCAAAAGATATTGAAATTATAAACGTTAAATGGGAGGAAATAGAACAAATATTAAGAGACATTTTTGAAAAATCACAAGTAAAAGTTATAATTTGTTTAAATACAATAAAATATATCGAAAGTAACGATAGAGATACAATATTTAATGAAATGCACACAAGTCCTATAGGAGGACATGCAGGCGTGCATAGAACTTACTTGAAAATTAAAAATAATTACTATTGGGAAAATCTTAAAAGAGACATACAAAAAAGAATCAAAAATTATGATGACTGTCAGAAAAATAAAATTAAACTTAGAAAAACGAAACAACCATTAGTCATAACAGACACCCCTTTGAGAACATTTGATAAAATTGCCATGGATGTTGTTGGCCCACTCAATGTAACAAAGAAAGACAATAAATATATTTTAACTATCCAAGACAATTTGTCAAAATTCTTAATAGTAACTCCACTTAAAGATCAGACAGCAGAGAAAATTGCTGACGCATTTTTAAAAAAATTTATTTGTATTTTTGCCAGTCCCAAAATTGTTTTATCAGATAGAGGACAAAATTTTTGTTCGAAATTAATGAAGGCACTGTCACGTAGATTCAAAATAAAAAAGATAGAAACCACAAGTTTTTCACCATGGGTTAATGGGTCGCTAGAAAGACAACACGCACCATTAATAACCTTTTTAAGAAATTTTTCAAATAAAAATATAGAATGGGATCAGTTTCTTGAACTTGCTCGATTAAATCTAAATTGTTCAGTTAACTCTTCTCATAAATTTACACCATATGAAGTTGTTTTTGCATATCCACCTAGATTACCATCTAGTGAACCTTTAAAAAAGTCAGAACAATTGCCAACATTTAATGACTATTTCGAAAAATTACTGAATAACATGAAAAATATAGCCAGTTTGGCAAGAGAAAATCTAATTGTATCTAAACATAAAGCAAAGAAATACTATGACAAAACTGCTAATCCAGTAAATTTCGAAGTGGGCGACAAAGTGTTCTGGCAAAAGCAGCCAAAGCCAGGAAAACTAGAGAAAGACCAAAATTTAGGTCCATTTGAAATAAAAAATATTACGGATAAAGGTGATATTATATTTTTATACAAAGGAAAGCAAAAACAAGTTCATCCTAACAAATTATTTTTACATGAGAAAAAACTAATTTAATTTTTGTTATAGGAACAAAAAAAAAAAAGAGAAAGCAAACAAAATAACATGCATTTCATACTAATCACATTCTCATTAATCATACAATCATACGCACAAATTATTGGATATGAGTGTGGCTCTACCACACCAAACATCACAACGTTCTCATTATTGGACACTAGGCTGGAAGTTAATTAATTTTTATTTTTTTTTTCACTTGGGCCGGGCAGATTTTGTTTCTATACATGTAAAAACATGTAAAAAAAATTTTAGTAGAATTTTTTGACTTTTTTTTCCCGACCCGCAGAGCACCTAAAGTTTCCCATGGGTTTTGCACGTGAAAAAGAGACAAAACCATTCAATGCGCTAGAACCAGTAAAAAAAAAATTTTTTTTTTTCGAAAATACATATTTTCATGTATTTTTTAACGCTGAATCCGAAAAAATTGTTAATTTTCATCCAGACAATGATTAAAACATTTTACGGGTCAAAAATGACTAAATTTGAAGAAAAATCGTTAAAAAAAAACCCTTTTTCGACGCTTATGTGATGAAACTTATATTTTTTTTCATCGAAAATACATAATTGTATGCATTTTTTCTTGCTGAATCCAAAAATGTTATTAGTTTATATCAAATAGATGATTTAAAAATTTTACGGCCCAAAAATGATCCAATTTGAAGAAAAAATCTATAAAAAAAAACACTTTTTCGGCATTCAAATGGTAAAAATTAAAACTTTTTTTAATCTAAATAGTTTTATTTAAAAATAAAACTCGGACTCACAGCGTTTCGTAGGTTGAAAACTTGGGAGATTATTTGTTTATTTATATTTTTTGATTGAAAAATTAAACTCGGACTCCCAACGTTTTGTAGATTTGAAGCTTAGGGGATTATTAGTTCATTTAAAAATTGAACTCGGACGTCCAGCGGTTCGTGGGATTAAAGCTTGGGGGACTATTAGTTTATTTATATTTTTTTATTTAAAAATTTAAATTCGGACGCCCAGCGTTTTGGGGGTTTGAAGCTTAGGGGATCATTAGTTTATTTATATTTTTTTTATTTAAAAATAAAACTCGGACGCTCAGCGTTTCGTGGGTTCAAAGCTTGGGGGATTATTAGTTTATTTGTATTTTTTTATTTAAAAATTAAACTCGGACGCCCAGCGTTTTGTAGGTTGAAAGCTTGGGGAATTATTGGTTTATTCATATTTTTTTATTTAAAAATTAAACTCGGACGCTCAGCGTTTTGTGGGTTTAAAGCTTGGGGGATTATTAGTTAATTTATTTATTTTTATTCAAAAAATTAAACTCGGACGCCCAGAGTTTTGTGGGATTAAAGCTTGGGGGACTATTAGTTTATTTATATTTTTTTTATTTAAAAATTTAAACTCGGACGCTCAGCGTTTTGGGGGTGTGAAGCTTAGGGGATCATTGGTTCATTTAAAAATTGAACTCGGACGCCCAGCGTTTTGTGGGTTGAAAGCTTGGGGAATTATTAGTTTATTTATATTTTTTTATTTAAAAATACAACTCGGACGCCCAGCGTTTGGGGGTTTAAAGCTTGGGGGATTATTAGTTAATTTATTTATTTTTATTCAAAAAATTGAACTCGGACGCCCAGAGTTTTGTGGGATTAAAGATTGGGGGACTATTAGTTTATTTATATTTTTTTTATTTAAAAATTAAACTCGGACGCCCAGCGTTTTGGGGGTTTGAAGCTTAGGGGATCATTAGTTTATTTAAAAATTGAACTCGGACGCCCAGCGTTTTGTGGGTTTGAAGCTTAGGGGATTCTTAGTTTATTTATTTATTTTTATTAAAAAAATTAAACTCGGACGCCCAGCGTTTTGTGGGTTTGAAGCTTGGGGGATTTTTAGTTTATTTTTGAATGAATTAGTTGAATTTTGGTGCACAGAGTTTTTGGGGTTTAAGGTCTAGGGTATACAGTTAATTTGATAACTAATTCCAAGATTATTCGTTATGTAAATGAAAGAAATTAAAAAATCGAAAACACTTATTTTGAATCTGCGCGCTCGAACTAGCGAATAAATCCTCGCCGCCATCTTTGTTGATATCACCTAGATTCGGCTCGGAGTATGATTTTCGTAGACGGCAGCCGAATGGTAATTTTCGAATTGTGCGGACTTTAGCAGCGCTGGTGTAAGTACTTAACCATCGCAGACAGTTGAAGCGCTGGTGTAGAATTTAAATGCTGAAGAATTAAAAAATGATATAAATTTGTGAGAACGTTTTTTTACAAACGTTAAATTCAAAACACAAATAGCAAACTAAAAATACCTAAATTATTTTTTTAGTGAAAAAATAAGTATTTATTTACATTTTTAAAAATATAAAATTTCATTTTTATTAAACTACCTCTTTTATTAAAACCTATACCTACCCATGTAAAAGTATTTAACTTTATTTTTTTTAATCGTTCTTTCTTTAATTTTTTCTGTGAGTTTTTTCTTTTTCATCCGTAGAAATTTTTAATCATAAAGCCGATAGTAACTCATAAAATTTTCGTATTCAGCAATAAAAAATACATTAATACGTCTATTTAGATTTAAAAAAGTTTTAATTTTTACCATTTGAATGCCGAAAAAGTGTTTTTTTTCATGATTTTTTCTATAAAATGGTTAATTATTATTGGGGAACAAAAATTTTTAACCATCTATTTGGTAGAGACTAATGATATTTTCGTATAAGACGACAAAAAAAACATAAAAATCTGTATTTTGAATTAAAAAAAAAAGTTTTCTCGTTTAAATGAAGAAAAAGTGTTTTTTTTTATTGTAGAGTTATTGCATTCACTTGGTGAAAATCCATTGTCAATTTGGTTTTTTATTTTTTTTTATTGATTTTTTCTTCAAATTGGATCATTTTTGGGCCGTAAAATTTTTAAATCATCTATTTGATATAAACTAAAAACATTTTTGGATTCAGCAAAAAAAATGCATAAAATTATGTATTTTCGATAAAAAAAATTATAAGTTTCATCACATGAGCGTCGAAAAAGGGTTTTTTTTTAACGATTTTTCTTCAAATTTAGTCATTTTTGACCCGTAAAATTTTTTAATCATTGTCTAGATGAAAATTAACAATTTTTCCGGATTCAGCGTTAAAAAATACATGAAAATATGTATTTTCGAAAAAAAAAAATTTTTTTTTTACTGGTTCTAGCGCATTGAATGGTTTTGTCTCTTTTTCACGTGCAAAAACCCATGGGAAACTTCAGGTGCTCTGCGGGTCGGGAAAAAAAAGTCAAAAAATTCTACTAAAATTTTTTTTACATGTTTTTACATGTATAGAAACAAAATCTGCCCGGCCCAAGTGAAAAAAAAAATAAAAATTAATTAACGTCCAGCCTATTGGACACAGGCGAATGCGACTTCCATGAAATAAGACCAAATTCGACAAATATTACAGTCGAGCTGGTACAACTTGCGGAATTTCGAGAAGTGAACACGATTCACTGCAAAATAATCATCCATCGCACAGTTAATAGCTGCGGCATTTTTGGACATCTATTACCTGTGGAGAACGGTGAACAAGAGTACCTTTACGAATTATCTCAGGAAAAATGCAAACTACTACATGACACAGACATTTTTAAATACGACGATACGCATATCATAGCCGATATCAAAGTCAACGCAACACCAATGACAGTAGGAGTGGACTTCGCGGGTAGTGCAGCAGACAAATCCTGTTCCGGAGCATCATATGCAGACAAATTCAACACATATACAAAGGTTTTTGTACATGGCACCATACAAATCTTACTCATACAAACTATAGCTAAAGTAAGTCTTGATACAGATAAAATTAGATTAAGTACGGGTACAATATGTACATTTTCAAATAAACACTGTATAGATTTAGAATACGGGCATTCTTTTTGGGATATTCTACCTGTAAACGAATGTTTTAAAAATTCTTTTGATATATTATATAAGGGAATAGCTACTAAATTTACAAACGACATTGATCATCAGATTACTTATGCGGTAAATTCTAATGATATAACTTTTGCCTTATCCTCAAAAGGCGCGATAACTCAATGCAATAGACAATTTATTACAACTGAACATCCTAAACTACTAATTTTCGAATCACAACTAGGACTTAATTATTTGTACTATGAGAACGATATTGTCAAAGAGAATACTATAAATCTAGATATTTTTACATATATTAATTCTAAGTTCATTTATGTAGAAAAACATCTAAGAATAGAATTAAATGACTTATATATAAATTTAATTACGGAAAAGTGTAATCTTGAGAGAGAAACAATCCAAAACTCCCTAGCCCCTGCTACTTTATCGCCAGATGAATTTGCATACACAGTAATGAAACAACCAGGATACACTTCCTTGATAGCGGGTGAAGCTGTGCATTTTATAAAATGTACGCCAAGACCTGTAAAAATAAAGCACATGGAAAAATGTTATGAACAACTTCCAGTGACATTACAAAACGAGACGTGGTTTTTAACACCAAAAACACACATTCTTATTAAGACAGGCAAACAAGTCATCTGTAATAAAATCTTACCAAGATACTGTAAAATAGGAGACAAATGGATCAAACTAGATCCATATCCAACTTATGACGTACAATCTCCACACATATTTCAACCATCAACAAAAATTCAATGGAATTATAAATTGATAGAAGCTCTGGCCACGTCCGAGGTATACTCATCATCTCAGCTCCAACGAGCTCAACAACAGATCACATTTCCTCTAGAACAACCAGCCATACTCAATATTTTAACAAGGCAAATGGCTGGAGAACACAATTATAACGAAGAATCCATAAGTAAATTGTTTACGAGTACGACTATAAAAGGAATCTTGGCAGATCTGTGGTCAAGTATTATCGACAATTTAATTAAAGGTGGATCAATTTCATCTGCAATAATTATGATAATTTTCTTGCTACATCTAATAAAAACGACTATAGATACTATAATAAACGCCTATCTATTACAACAATTATACGGCTGTGGTTTACATCTTCTAGCTGCAGTGTCAAGTTCAATAACGCATTTCTTTATAATCCTGGGCAAGGAACAAACAAGAACTAAAGAGATGGCAGAACACTTGGAACTGCAAGAAATAAAAGTAGATCCTATTAAAATCACACCTAAAATTCCTCCACCATTACCATCCACACTTCCTAACCAAAATAAAACTAAAATCAAACAAGAGACACCTTCCGTAAAAAAAATTAAGAATGAAAATTACGGTTTATTTAGTTTATAATTTTTTCTTCTTTTTCTCTGATTGACTTGTTCCTTAGAGTTTTTCAAAAAATCTTTTAATCAGGGAAGGAAACCTATGTATCTATGTTATAATACCACTAACAATACGTTATTTAATTTTTAAAATTTATATACTATTTATAAACTTGAGTTGTAAAACTCACAGATTACTTTGTTATAACTTATTTTATCCACACATTTTATAAAAAACTAACAAGAAAGCGATAACAATAGTATAGTCAAAATAAACACTTAAAGAAGAGGATGCTATGTTATAAAAAAAAAAATAAAATAAAAAAAAATAAAATAAAATAAATAAATAAATAAAAAAAAAAATAAATAAATAATAAAAAAATAATTATAATAATAATAATAATAATAATAAAAACAAAAACCAAAACAAAACAAAAACGTGGAGATAAACATCTAAAGGGGGGAGGTGTTGTGTCACGAAGACACATTTTGTAATTATAAGACATTGTGTCATGAAAGACACATTTTGTTAACTAAGCATTTTTATGCTATAAGTAAACATGAAATGAGGCCAGCTTCAGTCTTTTGGTCAGTAAAGCTGCGGGACTCCGAAGCTGGCCACTTCGTAAGTAAAATCATACCTCTTAATTTTTACCGTAAATCGGGTCTGGAGTCATATCTCCTTATGCATGAAATAAATAATAACCATAAAGATGTCTCAAATTATAAATAACTCTATATCTTAAGCTATGCATATATTTATATTATGTAATATTATATTATTAAAATTAAAATAAATAAATATAAAAACTAGATTATATCTTATTACCCAGATAGCACAGAAAGTTTTCAGAACGTTCTGGCAACGTTGCACAGAAACCATTGCAACCTTTCGTTGAAAGGTTGCTGAACGGTTTTAGAAACGTTGTGACAATCGTGTAGATCTCCGTTATTAGTTTCAAAGAAAACCTTCAATCAACGTTATGGCAACGAAGTTGGTCAACCATATTTTTTCAAAAGGTGACCACAAATTGTTCTGGCAACGTTTCTAGAACCTCATAGTAAAACGTTCCTTCAAAGTTGCTACAGAGTATTGACAAGGTTCCAAATTACCGATTTGAATTTAAAATGTTTTAGCGAGAACCTCAAGTTTGAGTAATTTAATTAAAAATACCTATGAATTTGAGGTAGAAAAATTTTATGTTTTTAATTTTTTTTGTAAATAATTCGACCAAAATTGGTACGAACAGCTCTCAGACTAGTCAAATCATTCAAAAATTATTGAAACGACTTTCAGTCGCTCGGCCGGAGTAACAAAATTTGGTGGTTTATATATCCACAGCTTGTTACTTTGCTGAGAGCTCAGTTCTAACGGTAAGCCACCTAGCGGATGGGACCCAAAACTACTCATTTCGCGTTAGCAGTCGTTAGATCTTAAAAAGCATTTAAAGTATTTAAATATACATGTAAAAAACATACTTAGTTTTTAGCTCTTAATTATAATTTTAATTTTTAGCTGGTGATAAATTGACGATAGTAAAAATAAAAAATTAAAAAAAAAAGGGAGGTTTAATTTTTTTTTTTCATGAAAATGTAAGCTAAAAAATTTTTAAATATTCATAAATAAATAAATAAACAAATAAATATGTGAAAATATTTGTTTAAGTTTATTTAAGTTAAATAAATGAAATTTTATAATCAAGCCCCGAAGGGGCACAACTTAAATATTAGTTCTAATCCATCATCTCTAACGTTAATGTGTGGTTTCGTGGCTAAAGTCACCGCTCTCTATTTTGCCGTCTCAAGTTCGATTCTATGTGCTTTTTTTTTTTTTTTTTTAATAAATTATACGCTCTTTAGGGGTTTTTAAGGACATTTTCTAACTTTAAAAAATTTTTATTAATAAATGCATTGGTACACTTATTTTTAAAATTTTTAATTTTTTAATAACTTTATGGAGGATAAATGAATGAAAAAAATAATTTTTTCAGGGGAATATTTTTATTTTGCTAATAAATTTTAATAAATATAAGAAAATATTTGATCAAGTTTATTATAGTTAAATAAATGAAATTTCATAATCAAGCCCCGAAGGGGCACAACTTAAATATTAGTTCTAATTCATTATCTCTAACGATAATGTGCGGTTTGGTGGCTAGAGTCACCGCTCTCTATTTTGCCGTCACAGGTTCGAATCTTTGTGCTTTTTTTTTTTTAACAAATCATATTCATACGCTCTTTAGGTGTTTTTAAGGACATTTTCTAACTATTAAAATTGTTATTAATAAATGCATCGGTACACTCATTTTTTAAAATTTTAATTTTTTAATAACCTTGTGGAGGATAAATGAATGAAAAAAAATAATTTTTTCAGGGGCATTTTTTTTAATTTGGTAATAAATTTTCCTAACAATAAATGAACAGATTCATTATGATTCATCATAAAGATCAACAAATAACGTTTCTAATCAAGCAATTAGTAATCCATGTTCATTGAAATAAAAGAAAATGTTTATTCAAAAATAAAGTAACTGTACTTAAAATGCCCCCCCCCCCTCTCCTGGGTATGTTGAATGTATAGACTCTGTGACCAGTGTGTCCGATCCCGGCCCAGGGGGTACCGAGAAATTTAAAAATCTTCCGGCGAAGATCAGGCAAACAAAAAACACGCAAAACCTTGGGCGGCTGGGTTCAATAAATAAATAAACGAATAAAAAAGTAAATAAATAATCCCCCAAACTTAACGACCCAAAAACCCTGGGCATTGAGATTAAAATAATCAATAATTAAATGAATAAATGAACCCCAAGCAAGACAACTCAACAACGCTGGTCATTCGTGTTTTTGTTTTTTTTTATTTTTTTTTTTATTTCTAAATAAATGAATAAATAAACCAAAAAAAAACCAAATCAATAACGCAGGGTGTTAAAGTTTTTTATGAACAATCAAAAATTAAATAAACAAACAAACAAAGCTAGACGACCCAACAGCGCTGGGCGTACTGGTTTTATTGTGAAAAAATGAATAAATAAATAAATAAATAATCCCTAAAGCATCTACAACCTAATAACGCTGGGCGTCCGGGTATTTTAAAATGAATAAATTAATGGACCGCCAAGCGCTTCAACCCCATTACGCTCGGCGTCCGAGTTTTTTTTTATTACATAATTTAATAAATAAATTAATGAATCGCCAAGCTCTACAACCACATAATGCTAGGCATCCGAGTTTTTTTAATAAATGAACTAATAAATAAATTAACAGAACGCCAAGCACTACAACCCCATAACGCTGGGCGTCTGAATTTTTCTAATAAATAAATTAAAAAAAAAATTAACAAACTGCCAAGCTCTACAACCACATAACGCTTGGCATCCAAGTTTTATAAATAAATGAACTCATAAGTAAATTAACAAAACGCCAAGCACTACAACTCCATAACGCTGGGCGTCTGATTTTTTTAAAATAAATGAACAAATATGACAATGAACCACCGAACAATACAACCCCATAACACTGGGCGTCCGAGTTTTTCTAATAAATAAATTAATAAATAAATTAACAAACTGCCAAGCACTACAACCACATAACGCAGGACATCCGAGTTTTTCTAATAAAGTAATTAATAAATAAACTCATGAACCGCAGGGCATATCAACCCCATAACACTGGGCGTCCGAGTTTTTCTAATAGATAAATAAATAAATAAATTAACAAACTGCCACCGCTTCAATCCCATAACTCTGGACGTCCGAGTTGTTTTGTTTAAAATAAATTAACTAACCGTCAAGTCCAAAAACTTCATGACGCTAGACGTCTCAGTTTTTTTTTTTTAAATAAATAAATAACTAAATGAGCCACCAAACAGTACAACCCCATAACGCTGGGCGTTCTGGTTTTTTTTTTTTTTTTTTTTTTTTTAAATAAATTAACTAATCACAAAGCACTAAAACTCCATATAGCTGTGCGTCCAAGTTTTTTTTAATAAATAAAATCATATATAAATGAACTACCTAACATTACAACCCCATAACACTGGGCATCCGAGTTTTACTAATAAATAAATTAATAAGCCGTCAAGCGTTGTAACCCCATAACAATGGACGTCCGCTTTCTTTTTTTTTTATAAATTATCTAACCGTCAAGCACTGAAACTCCATAACGCTTGACATCCGAGTTTTTTTTTGCTAAATAAATCAATAAATAAATTAACAAACTGTCAAGCAGTACGACTCCATAACGCAGGGCGTTCAAGTGTTTTTTTAATGAATAAATTAATAAATAAATTAACAAACTGTCAAGCACCACAACCCCATAACGCTGGGTGTCCGAGTTGTTTTTTTTTAAATAAATTAGCTAACCACCAAGCACTAAAACCCCATAAAGCTGGGCGTCCAAGTTTTTTTGAATAAGTAAATAAATATATGAATGAACCGCCAAATAATACAACCCCATAACGCAGGACGTTCGAGTTTTTTTTTGTTTTTTTTTTTAAATAAATTACTTATCCACCAAGCACTTAAACCCCATAACGCTGTGCTTCCAAATTTTTCTAATAAATAAATTAATAAACCGCCAAGCGCTACAACTCCAAAACGCTAGACGTCAGATTTTTTTAAATATTTTAAATAATAAATAAACTAACAAACTGCCAGGCACTGCAACCCCATAACGCTGGACGTTCGAGTTTTTTTTAATGAATCAATTAATATTTATTTATTAGAAAAACTCGGACGCACAATGTTATGGGGTTTTAGTGCTTGGCGGTTAGTTAATTAATTTAAAAAAAAAAAACTCGGACGTCCAACGTTATGGGGTAGTAGCGCTTGGCGGTTTATCAATTTATTTATTTGAAAAACTCGGACGCACAGCGTTATGGGGTTTTAGTGCTTGGCGGTTAGTTAATTTATTTAAAAAAAAAACTCGGATGTCCAACGTTATGGGGTTGTAGTGCTTGGCGGTTTATCAATTTATTTATTTGAAAAACTCGGACGCCCAGTGTTATGGGGTTGTAGGGCATAGCAGTTTGTTAATTTATTTATTGAATTATGTAATAAAAAAATACTCGGACGCCGAGCGAAATGGGATTGTAGGGCACGGCAGTTTGTTAATTTATTTATTAATTTTTTTTTTTAGAAAACTCGGACGTCCAGCGTTATAGGGTTTTAGTCCTTGGCAGTTAGTTAATTAATTAAAAACCATAAACTCGGATATCCAACGTTATGGGGCTGAAGCGCTTGGCGGTTTATCAATTTATTTAATTGAAAAACTCGGACGCCCAGTGTTATGGGGTTCTAGCGCATGGCAGTTTATTAATTAATTTATTGGTAAAACTTGGATGCCCAGTGTTATGGGGTTGTATTGTTTGCTGGTTCATTTATACATTTATTTATTTATTTCAAAAAACTCGGACGCCCAGCTTCATGGGGTTTTAGTGCTTGGTGGTTAGTTAATTTATTAAAAAAAAAAAACTCAGACGTCCAGCGTTATGAGGTTGTAGTGGTTGGCAGTTTATTAATTTACTTATTAAATTATGTAATAAAAAAAACTCGGACAATGAGCGTAATGGGATTGTAGGGCATTGATGTTTGTTAATTTATTTATGAATTTTTTTTTTTAGAAAACTCGGACGTCCAACGTTATGGGGCTGTAGCGGTTGGTGGTTTATCAATTTATTGATTAAAAAAACTCGGTCGCCCAGCGTTAAGAGGTTGTAGTGCTTGGCGTTTTGTTAATTTATTTATTAGTTCATTTATTTAAAAAACTTGAATGCCTAGCGTTATGTGGTTGTAGAGCTTGGCAGTTTGATAATTCATATATTAATTCATTTATTAGAAAAACTCTGACGCCCAGTGTTATAGGGTTGATATGCCCTGCGGTTCGTTAGTTTTTTATTAATTTATTTATTAGAAAAACTCGGACGTCCTGCGTTATGTGGTTGTAGTGCTTGGCAGTTTGTTAATTTATTTATTAATTTATTTATTAGAAAAACTCGGATGCCCAGTGTTATGGGGTTGATAAGCCCTACGGTTCATTAGTTTATTTATTAATTTATTCATTAGAAAAACTTGGACATCCCGCGTTATGAGGTTTTGTTGCTTGGTGGTTAGTTAATTTATAAAAAAAAAAAAAAAAAAAAAAAAAAGTACTTCCAGCGTTATGGGGTTTTATTGCCTTGCGGATAGTTAATTTATTTTAAAAAGGAGCACGGACGTCCAGCGTTATAGGGTTGCAGCGCTTGGCGATTGATTAATTTATTTATTAGAAAAATTCGGATGCCCAGTGTACGGGGTTGTATTGTTCGATGGTTCATTCATATATTTGTTCATTTATTTAAAAAAAATTGGACGCCCAGCATTATGGGGTTGTAGTGCTAGGCGTTTTGTTAATTTATTTATGAGTTCATTTATTTAAAAAACTTGGATGCCTAGCGTTATGTGGTTGTAGAGCTTGGTAGTTTGTTAACTTTTTTTTTAATTTATTTACTAGAAAAACTCGAACGCCCAGCGTTATGGGGTTGTAGTGCTTGGTAGTTTGTTAATTTTTTTTCTAATTTATTTACTAGAAAAACTCGAACGCCCAGCGTTATGGGGTTGTAGTGCTTGGCGTTCTGTTAATTTAATTATTAGTTCATTTATTTAAAAAACTCGGATGCCTAGCATTATGTGGTTGTAGAGCTTGGCGATTCATTAATTTATTTATAAAATTATGTAATAAAAAAAACTCAGACGCCGAGCGTAATGGGGTTGAAGCGCTTGGCAGTCCATTAATTTATTTATTTTAAAAAACCTGGATGCCCAGCGTTATTAGGTCGTCTAGCTTTGTTTGTTTGTTTATTTAATTTTTGATTGTTCATAAAAAACTTTAACGCCCTACGTTATTGATTTGTTTTTTTTTGGGTCTATTTATTTATTTATTTAAAAATAAAAATAAATAAATAAAAAATAAAAAAAAACGAAAACACGAATGACCAGCGTTCTTGGGTTGTCTTGCTTGGGGTATATTTATTCATTTAATTATTGATTATGTTAATCTCAATGCCCAGGGTTTTTGGGTTGTTAAGTTTGGGGGATTTTTTATTTACTTATTTATTCATTTTTTTATTTTTTAATGAACCCAGCCGCCCAAGGTTTTGGGTGTTTTTTGTTTGCCTGATCTTCGCCGGAAGATTTTTAAATTTCTCGGTACCCCCTGGGCCGGGATCGGATACACTGGTCATAGAGTCTATACATTCAAGATACCAAGAAGAGGGGGGGCATTTTAAGTACAGTCACTTTATTTTTGAATAAACATTTTCTTTTATTCCAATGAAAATGGATTACTAATTGCTTGATTAGAAATGTTATTTGTTGATCTTTATGAAGAATCATAATGAATCTGTTCATTTATTGTTAGGAAAATTTATTACCAAAATAAAAAAATGCCCCTGAAAAAATTATTTTTTTTCATTCATTTATCCTCCACACGGTTATTAAAAAATTAAAATTTTTAAAAATGAGTGTACCGATGCATTTATTAATAACAATTTTAATAGTTAGAAAATGTCCTTAAAAACACCTAAAGAGCGTATGAATATGATTTGTTAAAAAAAAAAAGCACAAAGATTCGAACCTGTGACGGCAAAATAGAGAGCGGTGACTCTAGCCACCAAACCACACATTATCGTTAGAGATAATGGATTAGAACTAATATTTAAGTTGTGCCCCTTCGGGGCTTGATTATGAAATATCATTTATTTAACTATAATAAACTTGATCAAATATTTTCTTATATTTATTAAAATTTATTAGCAAAATAAAAATATTCCCCTGAAAAAATTATTTTTTTCATTCATTTATCCTCCATAAAGTTATTAAAAAATTAAAAATTTTAAAAATAAGTGTACCAATGCATTTATTAATAAAAACTTTTAAAAGTTAGAAAATGTCCTTAAAAACCCCTAAAGAGCGTATAATTTATTAAAAAAAAAAAAAAAAAAAGAACATAGAATCGAACTTGAGACGGCAAAATAGAGAGCGGTGACTTTAGCCACGAAACCACACATTAACGTTAGAGATGATGGATTAGAACTTATATTTAAGTTGTGCCCCTTCGGGGCTTGATTATAAAATTTTATTTATTTAACTATAATAAACTTAAACAAATATTTTCACAGATTTATTTGTTTATTTATTTATTTTTGAATATTTAAAAATTTTTTAGTTTACATCTTCATAAAAAAAAAAAATTAAACCTCCCTTTTTTTTTAATTTTTTATTTTTACTATCGTCAATTTATAACTAGCTAAAAATTAAAATTATAATAAAGAGCTAAAAACTAAGTATGTTTTTAACATGTATATTTAATTACTTTCAATGCTTTTTAAGACCTAACGACTGCTAATGCGAAATGAGTAGTTTTGGGTCCCATCGACTAGGTGGCTTACCGTTAGAACTGAGCTCTCAGCAAAGTAACAAGCTGTGGATATATAAACCACCAAATTTTGTTACTCCGGCCGAGCGACTGAAAGTCGTTTCAATAATTTTTGAATGATTTTACTAGACTAGCTGTTCTTACCAATTTTGGTCGAATTATTTACAAAAAAAATTAAAAACATAAAATTTTTCTACCTCAAATTCATAGGTATTTTTAATTAAATTACTCAAACTTGAGGTTCTCGCTAAAACATTTTAAATTCAAATCGGTAATTTGGAATCTTGTCAACACTCTGTAGCAACTTTGAAGGAACGTTTGACCATAAGATTCTAGAAACGTTGCCAGAACAATTTGTGGTCACCTTTTGAAAAAATATGGTTGACCAACTTCGTTGCCATAACGTTGATTGAAGGTTTTCTTTGAAACTAATAACGGAGATCTACACGATTGTCACAACGTTTCTAAAACCGTTCAGCAACCTTTCAACGAAAGGTTGTTATGGCTTCTGTGCAACGTTGCCAGAACGTTCTGAAAACTTTCTGTGCTATCTGGGTAATAAACTAATACATAACAGCCTTGTTTATTACAGTAAAAACATGTCATTGAGTTTGAGTTAGTGTTATAATAGGATGCCCCCCTATTTTGTGTTTGATCAAATCTTGGATTATTGTTTTCACGATTAAAATATTCTGATCTATTTAAATCTTGATTGCTTGAGGTGTTACGCCCATCTCTATTATAATTATTTTAATTATTTCGCCAGGCTGATGAGTGGTTATTATAATAATTGTTTGAATACTGATTCCTATGTCTTTCATTGGGAGTTCCCCTTGAAGTAAAATACCGCGGGTGGTCTCGCCTGCTGTATTCTCTTTCATATACCTCGTCTCGCTTCCAAGTACCGAAAGATTCTGGATCAAGTTCGGCCAATTTACGCTTTAAATTAATCACTAGTTTATCTCTTAAGTTCGTATTTTCAAACATAAATTTTGCGTATCGCCAGCAGTTCATTAAATAGTGATTCATTCCGTTACAAAAACTACAAGTAACATTATTTGTTTCTTTCTCCATAATATATACTCTTCTTATTTCACGAGGGTTTTCGCTCCTACTTCTATTTGTATCATCGAACTGATCTAGTTCTACTAATGTTCCCGCAATTTCGCGTTCCGCTTGCAGCGCTTGCTCTCGCGCTTCTTCCCAATTTTTGGGACTATTTAATCGTGATCGTAACTCTCATGAAAGGTTTTTAACAAAATACCGCAAACAGTCAGTTCTAATTTCGATTTCTGCTAAATCTTCCCCCAAATCTTTCCTTTCGCGACAAATCGCTTTTATCAACTCCCTTTCTAATGCTCTAATTTTGTTTAAAAATTGCATAACCGGTTCCCCCCTTTTGTGTTTCATATTTGCCAATTCCCCTGCAAGTTCAAAATACGTTCTAGTGTTCCCGTAGATCGGCATGAAAAAGTCCTCAATTTCGCGAACTGTCTTAAAATTATGATCACGCGCACATCTGAGTGCGTCGCCAAATAATCTTATGCGTATTAATTTAGCTAATTCACCTTCGGCTTCAGGGGCAACTAAATTTCTTGCTTCATAACATCCCTCTAAAAATTGTTCAATCTGAACATTTGACCCTGACCAACGCGGTACTAGCTCTATAATATCCCGCAAGGATAGACCCCTCATTTGCATTATTACTGACTCCATTCTGACGGAGGTTTTATTTTCGACCTAAACTTTTTCGTTGCTCATATTTGATAAATTTTCAATGCAACTATTAAATTCAATTGACGAAGTTGAATCAATCTCTTCAATTTGGCTATGACTATTGTTTTTATTTAATTTCTCACTAAAAGCTATTATTTTATCTTTCAAAAACTGCAGTACATTTGGGAATTTAAAATCTTTGACTAAAGATTTTTCAAGTTCGTTCAACCCTTCCTTTTCCTTGAAGAACGAATTAATTACCGTGGGTGGTAATTCTTCTGACAGACTTTCTTTAATGATTTGAACAATTAATTTTTCAGGTAAAGCCTCTTCCTCTACCTGTATTGTTTGAAAATTTAAGTTTAGTTCGAACTTCTTTAATAGTAAATCGCTTGAATTTTTCGTATAGGGTGTGCTTGCAGCTATTTTTCTTATTACGGGGCTTGAATCTATTTCTAAAAGCTCGCTAATTATTTCAGAATTATCTAATTTTTCTGTCAAATTTAATACAGCTGGCTTAAGGATAGGCCTCTTGGGTGTTATTTGGCGCTCGAAAACAGTGTTCGGTTCAGATTTATCTGAAATTTCACAAAGTGTTGAAACCGACTCGACTACTTTCTCACGGTACTGTAAAAATCTATCTTTATTGTCTAAATTATCCTTTTGATTTTGGGGGTGTAAAAATGAATTTACCGGAATGTCAATATTGTATTAATCCACGGATTTAGTTAATAGCTTTTTTAAATTTTTAATTTCTCTACGTAATTGTAATATTGTAATGTCTTCCTGACCTTTCGAACTTTCTTGCTTTAATTCTTTATATTTTTGGGCTATAATCTCTTCAAGTTTATTTTTATTATTTTGTATAGTAATCCCGGATTTACTTAGACTACAGTCATTAGAAGCTGCATCCATAATTCGTCATTTTCATCAAGAAATTAAATTGTTTAATCAGTTTATATAAAATTATATATATATATATATATATATATTATTTATTTTTTTTTATAATTTATACTGCTTTAAAAATTTCACCGAATCACAGATTATAAAACTCTGTATTTTCTGGACTCATCAGACAAAATTTATTTTATTTATTTATTTATTTTTTTTTTTTTATCGCCTCGACTGTATGTAGGTTAGACCCTGTCAGCGCTTTGGCATATAGGTCTGAACCTCAGTCAAGTTGCAAGAGTGTTGTGCCCTTCAGAATTATTTCTCTAGCTCTTTGTGCATCGATACTTTCAATTCGTCGTAAGGGTTACTCTCTATCAGCGGACTGAAACAAAAAATTGTACAGAGTATACTAGTTTTTTTTTTTCCTTTTTTTTTTTAAAGAAAAATTCGACCTCTTACTTCAAAAATTTCTATACTAATATCTGTGATTTCTTACAGAAAAATTTGATCTCTCACTTCAAAAATTTCTATACTAAAATCTTTACTAATTTGTTTATTATTATTATTTGAATCACAATTTAATTTCTCGTAATGACCCCTTTTTTTGTATATTTATACTTATTTATTTATTTATTTATTATTGAACTTGGAAAATTTTTTTTTTTTTTTCTACTTTTCTCTATTTTAGCACCGGGGAACTTTTTTTTTTTTTTTTTTTTAAACTTCAACGAAAATTGGACCGACTGAAGAAAAACCCTCGTCTCTCTATTTTTTTTTTTTCTTTAAATATTACCTCTCTTATTTATTTAATCTCTCAGTAGATTAAATAAAACGGCCGATGCACCAGTGTCATGTCCCAAAATCGGGACAGATCTATTTACTTAATTTGAATCTACTTCACCCTTTTTTTATAACCGGGTAGGTGATTCGAATAACTGAGAGGAGGATAATTAATAAAACTACAGAACCCGAAAGACTACTAAGAAAAATCTATTTATTATCAAAACCAAACCATTACAAACGTTACACGATCTACTTCCTTAAAAATAATCTTACTTCTATTAAAGTTCTGGACACTGCACAGAGAGAGAGAGAGTGTTGAAAGCCGAAGATTCCCGCTGGGCTGCTTGAGTTGGTAAATCGGTGGTTCTACGCCGTCCTGAAGGAAATTCCAGGCTCTTTTCTTTAGTCGGACACAATGCTGTTTCTTTAAAGTCTTTTAAAACCAAACTAGTCACTGCCGGAACTCTAATTTGTGTTAACCCTAGCACTTATTCGAAAACTCGCGAATTAGGTGCACTGATTCGAAAACTCAGAAATGCCCTTAAAAATAAGACTATAAATAGTCACTCAGGTTGATCTCGATATGTTTTTAAAAATATCGAGACTTTGGAAATCTCTAACTCCCGTGAGTCAAGTCGGGGAGATCTTCCTCGCGGAGCGATGTGCATGGGTCGATTTCTAGATCGCGACTGAAAAACCAAGCTCCCGGGCTCGCGTTTGCGGCCCTATTTATACCCCTACGCATGAGGACCCACCCCCGTAGAGGGGATCATGGACCCTCCCATGTGTGCCCGAATCTGGGGGAAAAACCAATGATTTGGCCTCTTTTCCACGAGGGCTTGGCCTTGGCCTAATTTATTATAATATTGTGTGGACTCCCTCTCCTACAAGTAAAGTCCGCCTAAAACATTATGGGACCCGATTCCTTGAGGCCTCATTGGGTCAATGTCACTGACCGGTGGTCGCGGGGGATTGTTTATGGCCTCCCGCCTCCTTGCCGTGACGCTCTATTGTTGGGGTCCGCTGCTGGCTTTTCCTTCACTCAGCCAGACGTCCCGTGCTGACGCGTTTCTTTTGTCCTCTCCCTCTCTTCTTTTTCCCAGCTCCTGTTCGCTTTTCCTCTCTCTCTCTTTCTTCTTTTTATTCTCTCTCTCTCTTATTTATACTTACTAATTTATCTTATTTAACTAATAATTGAATAATTTCTAAATAACTTAAGAATTAGCTTAAGATTATTTTAATTTTAAAAAGGGGAGCTGGTGCCGACACGACACATGCTACATTTAACTTTTTCCTTCATTATGGATGTTTCGAAATTATTTTTTGACTATAAACTATTCAAATTCCAGCCAAAATTAGGTCACCTGCTATGAAGAAATTGCTACTCAACGAAATATTGATCTCAATATCAAAATAATATACTACTTTTATTCAGTTTTTTAGTTTTTTGATTCGTTAAAAATCTATGTTCAAATATTGTAAATAATATACCACTTATTTATTTATTTTTTTCTATTTTTGAAATTACAAATAATTGATCATATTTTATCAATTATCAATTATTCTGATTATTTTCCCGAGCTGAATTTCAACCAATAGGAACGCCGCATTTGACATTTGGCAGAGGGGTGTGGGTAAAATTATTTCGATAATTTTTCGGTTATTTCCAATTCGAACGTTTCAAGTCGCATAGCAACTCGGATTGTTGGACTTACTCGATTCAGCTTTTAAGTTGGACCTGAGTCACTGCGGTGTATACCGATATATGAGTATTCATTATTATATTCATAGTAAACAAATGGTAATAGAACTATAACCACAAAAATGTAAAATACAGCATTTCTATAAGTTGAAATTTAGCTGGGGAAAATAATCCAGCCGAATACCCCTCATGCTTCAAAATGTTAGACAATTTTTCTCCAGTTTTTTTGCACAGCAGCTCGCGGGGCAAGTTTGACAAAAAATCACTCGCGCTTCGCGCTCGTGATTTTTAAACTGCCAAACTTGCCCCCCTCGTTGCTGTACAACAAAACACAGTCGGAAAATTATCGATAATTTTGAAGCACTAGGGGTATTACGACTGATAAAAAAATCATAGATTACTATTGCTTACTCTGAAAAAAATGAGTCCAAGTTAAAAATGTTATATTTTGAATGCTATGAACTATAAAACAATCTACCAATCTACTTTCTACTTATAATTGTATCCACCTATGAAAAAGAGAATGAGAGATTCGATTAGAAAGTCGAGTCAATGTGTCGAATCGAAAATTAAACTTTGATTCTTGGAGCAATAGCGCCCCCTTTCAAGCCTCTCAAAAGTGTGAACCAGTCGGACGCGCCAAATTTGAAATCTTTAGGCATGCCCGATTTGAATTTTTATTTTATTTTTTTATTTTTTTTATTAATTAAGTGAGTAACGAGATTTACATTTTTAATAGACAAATAAGCGGACAAGCTTACAACCATATAACCCTAGGCGTAGTGAATAACAAATAATTAACGTTTTTTATAAACGAATAAGCCGATAAGCTGCAACCCCATAACCTTGAGCATGGCTAAACAAAATTTTAATTTTTTTAATAAACAAATAAGCCGATAAGCTACAACACCATAACCTTGGGCATGGCTGAAAAAATGTTAATATTTTTAATAATCAAATAAGGCGATAAGCTACAACCCCATAACCTTGGGCATGGCTAAAAAAAATGTTAATATTTTTAATCAACAAATAAGGCGATGAGCTACAAATCCATAACACTGGGCGGAGTGAATGAAAAATAATTAAATTTTTTAATAAACAAATAAGCTGATTAGCTACAACCCCATAACATTGGGCATGGCTCAAAAGTTTTTTTTTATCCATGCCCAAGGTTATGGGGTGGTAAACTTGTTTGCTTAGTTGTTTATTTAAATATTCACATATTTTATATTCGCTACGCCCAATGTTAAAGGGTTGTAGCTCATCGGCTCATTTGTTTATTAAAAAAATTAATTATTTTTCATTCATTACCCCCGATTTTATGGGGTTGTTCATCGGCTTATTTGTTTATTAAAAAAATTAAAATTTTTTTTAGCCATACCCCAGGTTATGGGGTTGTAGCTCATCAGTTTATTTGTTTATTAAAAAAATTAATTATTTTTACTGAGTACGCCTAGTGTTTTGGAGTGTAGCTCATCGGCTTATTTGTTTAATAAAAAAATTAATTTTTTTTCATTTGCTACGCCCACCGTTATGGGGTTGTAGCTCATCGGCTTATTTGTTTATTAAAAAAATTAATTATTTTTCATTTGCTACGCCAACCGTCATGGGATTGTAGCTCATCGGCTCATTTGTTAATAAAAAAATTAATTATTTTTCATTCACTACGCCCAGTAGTATGGGGTTGTAGCTTATTGGCTGATTTGTTTATTAAAAAAATTAAAAATTTTTTTAGCCATGCCCAAGTTTATGGGGTTGTAGCTTATCAGCTTATTTGTTTATTAAAAAAATTAACTATTTGTTATTCACTTCGCCTAGGGCTATGGGGTTGTAAGCTTGTTCGCTTATTTGTCTATTAAAAATGTAAATTTCGTTACTCACTTTATTAATTAAGGTGGTTTTCTACCAGAGCTAGTCAAGTTAAAGACTAAAAAAAAATTATCACACCAAATTACTAAAAATTGGTTACTAAAATTTATTTTGTAACTTTTTATGGCTTCTGAAATAAAAATCTACCAAGAAAACATTGACAATCACAACAAAACCTTTTTTAAAACTTTTAACCTCACATTTGAATACCGCAGTTTTGGAGGTTATTCACGTGAAAATTATTTTCGTAAAATTATTGTAAAATTCGTAAAAGGTCAATTTTTTGCAGTTTCAAGAAATAAATTCTTCGATAGTGAAACTATATGTATGTGGTTTTTGTAAAGGATCTCTATTGAAAGAAGACAAATATCAATAATTTAGTACACTTTTTCAGCGTAGCGGCCATACGTGTAATGAAAGAAATTCAATCTTTAACTTGCTGTAGTTTTTAAACTATACTGTCAATTTTGACTAGACTTCGTTAAAATGTTTATTAATATCTAATGAACATCTCCAGAAAATTTGAACTGATTCTCTAAGTTCATGCATTTGGTAGAAAACCACCTTAAGGAGGTTCCCTACCATCTACGTAAGTCAAATGTGTATTTGACTACAGTAGTCGTCTGCTCATTGGCTCAGCTACTTTCTAACCTCTGTATGAGCCAATGAGAAGTCATATTTACAAGAATATAAAATCAATTGTTTATAATTATTGCTACAGGCTCCTAATGAATGTTTTGAAACATGTATAATCAAAGTGTGATTTTTTCCGATTTTTAAGCGAAGTTGCATTGAAATCTGTGGGCTGAAAATTAAGTATTTGCTATTTTAGTAAATTTCCCATTAGAACCCATGCAAATTTGTGAAATTTGAAATGTTTATAACTTTTTTCACAAGCTCCTCAGGGCTTTGAAATTTTAGCTGAGCTATTTTTATACTAAAAACTATGTGTTCATTTATTTTGGACAAAATCTGTGTGCTAGATCTATTTGGTAGGAAACCTCCTTAAAAAAAAAAATAATAATAAAAAAATTCAAATAGGCATGCCTGAAGATTTTAAATTTGGCGCGTCTGACTGGTTCACACTTTTGAGAGGCTTGAAAGGGGGCGCTCTTGCTCCAAGAATCAAAGTTTAAGTTTCGATTCGATATATAGACTCGACTTTCTAATCGAATCTCTCATTCTCTTTTTCATAAGTGGATACAATTATAAGTAGAAAGTAGATTGGTAGATGGTTTTATGCTGCATAGCATTCAAAAAATAACATTTTTAATTTGAACTCATTTTTTTCAGAGTAAGCAATAGTAATCTATGATTGTTTTATCAGAATAATTGATAAACTATGATCAATTATTTGTAATTTCAAAAATAGAAAAAAAAAATAAATAAGTGGTATATTATTTACAATATTTGAACATAGATTTTTAATGAATCAAAAAACTAAAAAACTGAATAAAAGTAGTATATTATTTTGATATTGAGATCAATATTTCGTTGAGTATCAATTTTTTCATAGCAGGCGACCTAATTTTAGCTGGAATTTAAATAGTTTTTAGTCAAAAAATAATTTTAAAACATCTATAATGAACGAAAAAGTTAAATGTAGCGTGTATATTGTTAAAAAAACTCTAGTTTAGCACATAAAATGTGTCAAAAGTGTAGCTTTGGAATCAACTAAAACTCCAAATCCGCACTACAATTACTATGGGAGCTTGTTTGGAAACATATGAAGAGAAGATTCAACATATTTTTGAGACAAAAAAAAAGGTCGAAACCGTTCAAAAATGCGTGTGAAAATCGTAAAAAACGCGTTTTTTGTGTTTTTTGACAACTTTAAAGAGCTGTATTTTGGAAGCAGAAGATCGTACAGAGTTCCGGTTCGTCGCAAGATTTTTGTTTTTTTATAAAAAAATTTAAAAATTTTTTAATATGCACAAAAATTTAGCCTAGAAAAAGCTACGGTCGTTTGAAGATACCTGCAAATGAGCAAAAATAGCAATATCTGTGTAGGACTGTATTATTATAAAAATAACCAAACTATGCTGTCAAAATATTTTTTTAAAAATGAACTCGTTTTGAACAAAATTTTGCCGCAAACTAGAGGTTTTTATCTTATTTTAATCAAAAGTTAGAATTTTTCGAAAAATACCTTCAAATTGCTTAAAACAGCTTAAAAATAGGCCATTTTTCAATCTTTGAAAAAATCTAGCACCAAGCAGAAATAAGATAGAGGCCTCTAGTTTGCGGCAAAAGTCTTCGATTAAATAGTTATTTTGCCAAAAAAAATTGCAATAAAATCGGTGAAGCTCGTGCGGTTTTTAAAAAAAGTATTATTTTGACCCATATATAATCAAGTATAAGTGGGTGCATGTAAGGGTCGGTGCCTAACAAATATTAATAAATATTGTATTATCAGCCTTGACAAAAACGATTGATTCGTTGCCATGTAAAATTATAAGTTAACAGTACAGTTTTAGTGTACAAGGTATATTTTTTAAGTTAGGTGAAATGTATTTCTTTCTAAACATATTATGCATTTCAGCATATCAAAATATCAGCAGGATATTGAACGACTAATTAATAAGAAATGTTTTTACTATTGAAACTGATATGAAGATTTCTCCGAGCATTTGCATTTTTACATAGATCATGTGATATCATTTCCAGAGCGTGATTTTTAAGTCTGGCGTAACCACTTTAGTGGTACAATGTTTATTAAATTATTAATTATTGTAGTGATATGGCTTGTAGAATAGTAATAAACAATTTACTTTCAGGATTTTCCTCTTCATCACATCAGGTTCAAAGTAAAAATTATAAAATATATTTGTTATATTTATGTAAACATTGTAAAGCGATAGCAATATGTTGCAGTATTTTTCAATAAATATTTTCAATAAGATAACTAGTTTTAATTTATTTTATGAAAAAAAAAAAATTTAAACGTAAAATCACTGAACATGACTATGTAAATTTACTATTTAAAGATGAAACTACGTTTGAATGGTAATTTAAATTTGGCGCGTAAATTTACAGTTTTAGGCGCCGTAATGTTTTCTATGACTAATCGTTGATTTTGTTGACTACCATTGCCATTCTGAAATAATACATCCAATATAAAAAATAAAAAAATGCAAAATTCGTTATTTATTATTTTGAACCAATAAACAATTATATGCTCACTATTAAAATTTTTAGCATCAACATCATCATTATCATCATCATCATCATCAGATGAATCGCTATCAGAAATGAGAGAACTTGAACTACTTTCAGATGACGAAGACGATGAATTGTTATTTTCTGCTGATGTTGATAATTCGCTGAGTGGGGGCAGCTACCCGAGTTTGTATCGAAATATAGTATTAGCCAGTTGAACCCTCGCTTTTCAACGACCCGGCCGAGAATTAATATCGATAGTTCTACACCCTTCTGTCAACATTTGAGTTGTACAAAATAATTAAGCCTAAAAAAGTTCAAAGCCTAACCTAATAAAGTAGCCATTAGGAACCAAGCTGAACGATCGCTTTTCAACTAAATAGCCAAAATCTAACTCAGCCCCGCTGAACGCTCGCTTTTCAGCTACCTCACCTTAGACCAAGTTATACGCCCGATTTTCAACAAACTATCTCAAATTTCAATGATTCAGTTAAACTCTCGCTTTTAACTGATTAGTCGAAATCTGCCCCAGTTGAATTATAGCTTTTCAGCTACCCAAACCAAAAAAAAATAGTTTAACTATTCACCATTGATTTCTACCTACTATTTTTGTATTTCAAAATTCAACTCCAAATCATGCAACATGAATAAATCCAGTTCATCTGCGCAAATCCTAAGCAGACAAGCTATAGTTCGAAATCGAATCGTCACTCATTTCGAAATCTTCGAGCAAAAAGGAGCCTTGACGACTCGCGAGTTGGCAGAGATTCGTGTTCTGCGTCTCGAACAACTTTGGCAAGAGTTTGCCAAAAATGACCAAAATTTAAGAAACTGCCAGGATGTAGACCGTGGCCACGACTCTTTCGTCAAAGACATGTTCTACTATACGCAGGAAACCTTTGATGACGTGTGCGATGAATACGTCCAATTTCTTAAAATCAAGCCACCTGCGACACACCTAGTCCAGGCTCCGGCTGTAACCTCAAAAAATCTGCCAGCTGAACAGCTCCATGTTCCGACTCCGGACCCTATTTACGAATTTAAGTCCTTGATTAAGGCACAGCCACCTGAACTACCTCAAGTTCGGGCTCCGGCGACCTCCTTTAAAATAGAATCACCTGAGACACCTCAAGTCCAGAGTCCAACGAACCTTTCCGAGAGCAAGCTACCTGCGGCAGTCCTGGCTCAGGCACCGGCTATCGCTTTCGAAAAACAGCCATCTGAATTGCTTAGAGTTCAGGCCTCGGCTAACCCTTTCAAAATTCAGCCCCCTGTGACAATCCCGGTCCAGGAACCAACGGCAATTCCAGAAACTCAGGTACTTTAACTGATTCAAGTTCATGCACCAGATAAAACCTCAAAAAAGCAGCCACCTGAACTATTCAAAGTTCAGGCTCCAGCGATTCTTATTGAGACAGGGCCACCTGTGATAACCTTATTCCAGGTTCCCGCTACATTCACAAATAGTCAGTCGCCTGAACCACACCAGTTTCAGGTATCAAATACCCCGTTTCAGGTCCAAAATTCAGTTGTAACCTCAAAAACCCAAGCACCGGAATGTCTGGCACAAAACTATCATACCCTTGATCTTCTAAAGAGACAAAAAAATTCATAAACGAGACTTGTGCGTGGTTCATCAAGTTTGCAACTTTTGCTTACAAGAGAATGATATAACGGTTGAATGCGACACGTGCGGGATACGTGAACATGTTTTTAAGACTGACCCTGTAAAACAATTTATGGATTTAGCTTTGAAACCACATACACTGTTTAAGCGAGTTGTGTGTATAGCTCATAATGCTCAAGGCTATGCCTACTTTATTTTCAAATTTCTGGCTGAAAAAAGTGAACGTGAAAAACCTTCTATGATACTGAATGGTACAAAGATTATAGTGATGGAGTACATGGGCGTAAAATTTATCGACAGTTTGAACTATTTTCATACTCCTCTGAGTAACTTACCCAGAGCCTATGGATTAAAGTACATAGAGAAAGGTACGTTCCCGCATTTTTTTAATAAACCTGAAAATGCGAATTACGTAGGTCCTTTGCCGTCGATTGAATTTTACTCTCCTGATTCCATGGGTGAAAAAGAAAGAGAAAGCTTTTTTACGTGGTACAATGGGCAAACAGCTAAAAACTTTATCTATGACTTTGATGCTGAATTAACTAAATACTTCAAACAAGATGTAAAAATCTTAAGACTGGCCTGTTTGAATTTTTGAGAAACTTTTATGAAATTTGGTGTGGATCCGTTTCTGGAGTGCACCACTATTGCTTCCACATGCATGAGTGTTCAAGAAAAATTTTTTGAAAAATAATCAAATTGGTATAATACCAGCAGGAGGATACAGAGGTTGTAAGAAACAATCTTTGAAAGCTATTCAATGGCTGTTTTGGATGGAAAAATCATTGAAGCGCCCCATCGAGCATGCAGGTCGCTGTCAAGAAAGAAGATTATTGGAAGGGATTTTAGTCGATGGTTACAGTGCTCAAAAACTCCTGGAGAGTCACAGAGGATTGGTTTTTCAGTTTCAAGGGTAACTTGATTTTTTTTTTTTTTTTTTTTTTTTTTTGCAAACACTGATGACACCCAAATTTTTTTCTCTCGTTTTTAGCTGTTATTGGCACGGCTGCCCGAGTTGTTAAAAAATAAAGTACGTTGATTTCAACAGTTTGTATCCGCTAATTTGCAAACGATCGAAGTACATCGTGGGTCACCCTAAATTGTACGTAGGTGAAGAGGAGTGTAGTCTACTCGTGCGTGATAAGAGCGATTTTTCAGACGTTATCGGTTTAGTAAAATGCAAAGTGTTACCTCCTAGAAATTTGTACCACCCTGTATTGCCGGTGAAAATGCACGATAAATTGCTTTTTCTACTGTGTCGTACATGTGCCGAGCAAATGATACAATGAGAATGCAGTCATGAAAATCTGAAAGATAGATATTTAATAGGAACTTGGGTAACCGAAGAATTAAAAAAAGTGATAGAAGTAGGTTACTTAGTTATAAAAATGTTTGGAATCGGGCAGTACAGTATAACGCAGTATGATCCTGTAACAAAAAAAGGAGGAATATTTGCCGAATACATAGACACTTTTTTTACTCAAAAAACGCAAGCTTCAGGTTACCCCCCCCCCCCTCCCCCAAGTGCAAGACCAAAGAAGATAAAGAAATATATATTTTGGAATTTGAAAAAGTTGAAGGTATCAAACTAGATAAATAAGCTATAAATTTTAATTCAGGCCTGCGCCTAGTTTCAAAACTTGCAATCAACTCTATATGGGGAAAATTTGCACAAGCGCAAGTAAACAAAAAACTGAAGTGCTTACTTTACCAAATAGATTAATTAAGTTATTACATAGTAAAAAAATAGATGTAAATAGACTCTTACCTGTGAATGACGAATTGCTGAATACAAGCTGGTATTTCAATTCTGAAGCGGTTACACTTTCACGATCTACGAACATTGTAGTCACCGTATTTACTACAGCGCAAGCATGATTGAAACTTTTTGAGTGTCTACGCTTTTTGGGGCCCAGAGCCCTTTATTATGACACAGATTCAGTGATTTACATCAGCAAACCTGTTTTTTGAGAAAAAATCTCCTAAGTGAAGGCGATAAGAATGGAGGTCTGATCCCGAATGTAGAAAAAAACCTCTTGACAGGGGAAATTTTTATCGCTGATGAAAAAGTGGTATATAGAGAGTTTAATATGTCTGCAAGTGAGGAAGTTGAGAGAATTCGAAATTTGAAGTCATTATTGACGGAAATGAGAATGAGTGCTGAGAGAGATTTGATTTGATTAATTTATTTCGAGCATAGGGAGAACCCTACCATGCTCGTAGATGCAGTTACATTGAGTGTATTTTACAATAATCTAATTAAAGTATACAAGTGTTATAATTATAATGTTTTTTTTTTTTTTTTTTTTTTTTTTTTTTTTTTTTTTTTTTTCACTGCAAAAGAATTATAAATGAAAAATTGTTGCGGCGGTCTTCTGTGTGCGAGTACAATGAGGGTGAAGCTTGGGGGATCAGAGTCGGGCGGGGGGAGGATGTAAGATGGGGGAAAGTATGGAGTGTAAAGGGGGAGGGATGAGTGTAAGATTTTCGGTGTGGGCTCTATGTATCCACTCTTCACAGTCAAGTTTGAAGAGTGCGGATCTGAGGGAATTTTTGTAGTTTTGAATGGTTGTGAAGTTGGAAAAGATGGAAGGAAATCTGTTTATTGTGTGGGATGATTTAATTGTGAATGAGTTTTTGTAGGATGAGGTACGAGAGTTGGGGATAATGAGGGGGGGTCGCGGACGGCGGTTTGAACGTCTCGCTGCGACTTCTCTGGGGTCAACAGTAAATTTGCTGAAAAGGTGGGGGGGTTTTTGTGTTTGGATGATTGTGATGGCAAGACATGTGGTGAGATATTCGCGCCGGGCCGCTGCCGAAAGCCAATTCATGTAGAGTCGATAGGGGGTGACATTAGCCATGCGGGGGATGGAACCGTGAGCAAATCGGGTGCAGGCATTTTGTAGGGTGCGTAGTTTTGTAGACTGTTGTTTGTTTAGATTGGTTAGGATGGGTGTGGCATAGTCGACGAGGGGTAGTAGCAACGATTTGGTGAGGAGAGTGCGGGTGGGTCGTGATAGTGATTTGTGGAAATGACGCAGGGAGTAAAGGGAGTAAAGAGAGAGAGAGAGAGAGAGAGATAGATGACCGGGATCGAGATCTTCAAAGTAATAGCGGGTACAGTGATATGCTGTCAGGCAACCGGGGCAATCTAGTGATTGCACGGAAAAACTCCTCACGCTTGGGCCGACGATTTAATATTTGGGAACCGCGGAAGGAGAGGAAAATTTTTTCAAATAAAACTTCTATTCATTCACTCCACAGATATTATGACTTAGAATTCATACATAAATGTATTCACTTTAACTATCTTCCTAATGAACAAGTAATATTTAAACTTAAACCAAGGCCATATCAAACAAAAAGAAGCTGGATCCTCCAAGAATTCAACTATAACTCTACTGAAATAGGAAACTCAACCACATATAGAATGCGTCGACAATGGAACAATTTAGATGAACACCATAGGAAAATTCAAGAACTATCCACTTTTTCAAGAAGTATAAAACCAACCATCTTAACCTTTGAATAAGTGTTGTTGTGATAAATTAAATATTTTCTAAGCATTATAATTATTAATTAGTTTATAACACTTACATATTTCTATGAACTTATAATTTATAATTTATAATTTACTAAGTGTTTTGATATATGAAACTCTGTTTCTCTATATTATGTTGATTTTTATATTATGTTACTTAGTAATTAATTCATTGAATTAGATTGTAATGAGCCCACAAGCTCGTATATTTAAATAAAAAAAAAAAAAAAAAAACTTCAATAGATAATGAATTTTTATGGAGGAATATTTTATCGCTCAATGATAGCATGTTATTGATTTACCAGTTAATCAATTTAAATTCTTTTTCACAGGCTGACAAATTTAGAGAGGAAAATCGCGAGGAAAATCGAAACGTAGTAAATCAGGTAATAACCCGTGAGATCGACGCAAATACAAAAATGATTAATATTAATAAACTTTTACCATATGACATTAATGATTTATTTTATAACGATGAATTGAGAACTAGAAAAATTTGTTTAGTAAAAATAGACGGAGTTCTTTTTAGCCGAAACCCACTTTTTATACAGAAAGATAATATTTTACATATTTTTGCATGCGATTTAAGCGAAAAAAATGTAGTGACCGCGGATTTAATAAAATACGGTTTGGTAAATAAAGAGCAAATATTAAAAAATAATCCCAAGGTCGGGGAAATAATAGTTACAAAATTTAAAAGTAGATTTATTTTTAATCTTTTCGCGAAAGAATATTATTACGAACAAATAAATAAAGAAAAATTTTATGAATCATTATCTGTTTTGAATTCCATGTTAAAAAAGAAAAAAAGAAAAAGCATAAGATTTAACAAGAGTAATAAATTAGGGAAATTTGTAATGATACTTACCGGACTAAAGACGTACATTGACACAAAAAAAATCGACTTAGCAGTGTGTTCGGCAAATATTAAGATACCAGCTAAAGAGGCGCGGGGCGGGATAATCTGGGAGATGCACAAATCGCTTGAATCAGGACACCCAGGTGTAGCGCGAACGTACAATAGGGTGCGACAAAATTATTGGTGGTCAGCGATGAAAGAGCAGATAAAAAATTTGTTGAAAACCTGTGACGAGTGTCAGAGAATAAAATTCGTAAGGAGAAAAACCAAACAACCGATGTATTTATTTCCGGTGCCAGAAAGCGTGTTAAGTCATATTCAGATATATATAGTCGGTCCTCTGCGGGAATCATGATTAGGGAATAAATATATTTTGTCATGGATTTGCACGTTATCGAAATATTGCGGACACATTAGTTTGAGAAAGACTACGGCTCCAACAATTGCGAAAGCTTTGGTGGAAAAATATATTTGTCTATACAGTACGATGGACGTTTTGCATAGCGATCAGGGAGAGAACTTTTTGTCAAGAATAATGGCAGAATTTGCAAGACTTTTTAATATTAAAAAAATTAAATCTTCGGCATATCACGCGTCTAGTCTTGGAATTTGTGAAAGAAGTCATTTCGTAGTCATAGAGATGCTACGCTATATTATAACGGACGCTAATTGGTGTGAAATGCTGCCATATGCAGTATTCGCGATGAATACTTCAATTCATTCTTCGACTGGTTTTGCTCCGTTTACTTTAATTTACGGGTGGGAAGCCAGGTTACCAACTGATTTTTACGAAGGACGCGAAATTAAATCTTATGACAAAATCTTGAATAAAATAATGGGAAGAATGAGCGAAATGGTTTCGAAAGCGCGTGACAGAATTAAACTAGCGAAAGCAAGATCCAAAAAATTTTACGACTGGAAATTAAACGTTAAAACTTTTAAACCGAACCAAATGGTTTACCTATTCGTAGAACCACGCAAGTCTAAGTTTTCAGATTTTTGGAAGGGACCATTTTTAATTAAAAAAGTTTTCGAAAATAATACAGCACTTATTGATATCGGGGACGGAAAAGAAAAGGTGGTTCACCAAGACAAGCTTAAGATAGCATTCAGTCAGATGACTCCGCTGGTAGATTGCATAACATTTTTTTTTTCTTCTCTTTCTCTTGCCTGCTTATTTTCCTCTTCATTTTCATAAATAGGTAACCAAAGAAGCGATAATGAAATAATCGGTGAATAAAATTATAAATGATAGTGCCTATTTACTCGTTCGTATAATGAAAAAGCACGTACGACCGATAATAAGTAACTAAATAGTTGAATTGATAAAATTTTTAAGTAAAACGATGAAGGTATTCAATTTCAACTTAATTACTATTAGTCTCAAGAGAGAAATAATGGGGAGGGGGTAAATCTGTTAAGGAAGAATCTTAAAAAAGGAAGGTGAAGTCAAGTAGAGACTTCAGTAGGTGGTTGTAGCGTGGACAAACATATTGAGGAAGAAACGAAGGCCAGAAAGAAAAAAAGTGAAAAGCGGAGTCATGAAAATTCTGTAGTGGAGTTGAGTGAAACAAAAAAAAACTTATAAGAATTATTAATTACTTATAACAACAAGCGTATAAATAAATTTAGATTATTTTTTTTACTTGAGGTAGAAATGCTTGAAATAAAATATTAAAATCATAAAATAAATAAATAAATAAAATAAGTAAGAATAAAATTATTTTAATCAATAAACAAATAAAATAAGATTATTTTAATCTATGAATAAAATAAGTTATGAAAAAAAAATTGAAAAAAAATTTGTCTTCCAATCAAAAGTCTCTCCCCACCTATGTATTTAGATCTACTATTTAATTCTTTGGAGACTATCGAAATCGATATAAGAGATGAACACGGTGAACAAATTCCATTTGATTTTGGTACGTTCGCAGTGACACTACATTTCTAGCGTACGGATTAAACTATTAAAAAAAAAAAAAAAAAATGAATATGGAGCGCTACGACGAATTTTTTATCCTTCAAAATGGCGGAGGTGCTGCAAAGGGTGTTGGTCATATTTTTATCGGATCTCCCTATCAAAGAGGTCATGGAGGCATAGGATCTTTTCTTGCGGGCATCTTTTGGCGAGTTCTACCTTGTCACGGTCGGTGAAAACATCCGTCCACACGATCGATATTGATTATCCGTGTGGACGTGGGCCAGCAGCTGACGCTCAGCAGCTGGCGGACCATTCCGGAACGGACCGACCGTTAGAGGTCGGACCGGGTAGAACGGGACGGAAGGGCGCCAGTCATGTGTAGAACGTTAGCACGGACGCTCGACTTTCTTTCAACGTCGGAGAGAAAAAGTACTGTAATCGCGAGTCGCGTTGAGGTTTTCGTTTTCGAGAGAACTTGTCAATTTTTCTCTCCCTATCTGGATTTATTTCCGAAAGGTTCTACGCGTGAATTCTTGTCAGAAATCACGCGTAGAAACTTGCGAGCCGGCAAGCGTAGCCCGGCAGGTTCTTTGTTTACCTACACGTCTCTTTGTTCGGCCGCCTGCGGTATCGGCCGAACTTTAAATTCGAAGATCGCGACCGTTGATTTTGTAACAATCTTTGTTATTTTTTTTTTTGTTATTATTAATAAATTAAAGATTAAAATTGACTTTCTTCGATTTTGTTATTGAAAACTAATCTTTTTCCTCTGCTCGACATTTCCTCGCTTAGGACACTTTTTTAAGAAATTTGGTTTCTTCTGTTTACATTTAGCTTGGAGAATTTCACCCCGTCCACTACCGGCATTTGAAAGCTAGTTCACGTGCGCGTCTCCCCAAGCATGTCTGATTGATTATTTACAGGTATCAACGACGACAGCAGGAGTACTCAGGAGAGAGTACTCAAAAGTTTATTTGTGCACGGTTGTTAGTCCGACAACGCGGATCGCCGTTGTTTCTCCCCGGACGAGCACCGTAACAAATTGGCGCCCAACAACGTGGTGAGGGAAATTTTGCGTTCGGGTACCGTAAAAATCGGCACCCAACGACGCGGTTGATTTTGTTTTTTTTGTAATTTAAGAATTACGTAGCGATCGAGCTGCGGGAGACAGCTCGACGCGAGCGGTAGGAAAGCGAGCGCGGCTGCGTGTTTAAGCCGCAGAGTTAGGGATTAATAACCCGACAGCGTGGTTTGTTTTTATAGCGCTGTGACCTTGTCCGAGCGCGGACAAAAGAATTATTCTTCAGAAATAAATCCAGACACTTCGATAGCGGCAGGAGCTGTTTGAATTTGAATAATTCAATCAGCTCACTTAAATTTGTAAACGAAACAATTGTGAGGCCGGTTGGGATGATTTTTTTCTTTCCTTTTTGCTTGTTAAAATTGGGATTTAATTTTGCCAGCTGATCCTGGAATCTTTCGCGGTTTTTGTGAATAATTTCGAGTCGCGCGAGTATTTTCCGGGAGTGGGAATTTGTTTTTTTTCTCGACGGCGGGTTGTTTTTTTTATTATTTTTCCTCACAGTTGTTTTTAAAAGTGTGCGTGACAGTACAGCGTTGATGTGGCAACAAATAATAAGAACGGATTAGTAGGGACTGGTACTGTCACGAGTAGTTAGGCCGCAGAATTTTTTTTTGTTAATTTTCGCGCCCACAGGAAGGAAGATGGCGAGCGAAGGCAAGGAGGACAAGGTTTTCTCCTGGATTTTGGTGGAAGGTCCAGAGGTAGTCACGGACGCCCCGGCCGAGCTAGAGCTCAGGCCGGACGGGTCCGTTCAAGATCGATGCACTCGTCTCCAGAAGTGGCTGCTAGGTAATTACTCGGCAGATGATTTTGTAGCCACAGGAGACGATTCTGAGCAAGATGCAGCTGCCGCACAGGTTAAACGCGAGCAGTTGCGAGCATCGTTTATTGCCACCACGATGTGGGAAAAATCTGGATCCACAATCTTGGATCCAGATTATACACACTCGGGTGAGCACCCCTTTGCTGTCTTGCTTGAAGAACCTTTGATTCAGCAAGCAGCAACGAGACTACAGGAATTCCATACACGGAATTTTCGATTGCCCGACCAAGAGGACAATCGAGACCATTCGATGGCCATGGAGAACAACGCCGATGCACAAGGGGTGTATGGCAACCCAGAGGCACTGGACTTGTTCAGGGAGATATCCACTGAACTTAAGAGACTGCACGAGCGGATGGACAGGTTCGAGGGCAGACTCAGGGTCGAGGATCCTCGGCCGGGAAGAAACCTACACTCAAGGGGACCGGTTTCGAGTACCATCAGGCCAGAGCTATTGGTAAATAACTCTATGGCCGATTATAGCATCTCCACGGAGAATGCTGGTCAAACGAATAATAGAGTGGGTTTTCGCGGTGCTTCTGTCTCAGACAAGCGAAACAGCTCCAGCCCTATTCGAGAAGCATCTGTTCCTGACGAAAGGCGTTTATTACAGGAACAGACGCAAGCAATACAGGAGAGGTTGCACAGGTTGGACCAAGAGACAACCATTCCTGTAGGAACACCACCGATTATTAACGCTTTAAAATCGGTAGATGTCGGTGCTATAGTCCGGCGCTGGAATTTGAAATTTTCCGGTGGGCCTGAGTCGAGCCTGGAGCAATTTCTGTTAGACGTCGCAGACAACAACAGTCTAGCCAGACTGACGGACAAGCAACTGTTAGATGCTTTACCGTTATTACTGACTGGTGTTGCGACCACTTGGTACAGCAACAACAAGAAGCAGATCGCTTCTTGGGACGATTTCTGTCGTCTAACCCGAGAATGGTATGGTGTTGAAGACTTCCAACAGTGTGTGCGAGCCGAGGCTTTCACTCGCACACAGGGCGAGTCCTAGCCAGTCAGGGACTACATTACTAATCTGCAGTCGTATTTGTTGAAAATCAGGCCTGAGCCAGGCGAGAGTGAACAAATCGATTTCATTTTAAGAAATATGTTGCTGAATCTGCGCAAGCAGATCCGACGCAACGAGATTAAATCGGTGATAGGTTTAATGAACCAGGCCGTTGAGATCGAGCGTACCTCTCTCAACGAGGTTAATAATAGGCCACTACCATCACCTTCAGCGTCTATGTGGCCTTATCTCGCCTATAAACAAAACCAGGCTGACAAGGAAGCGAGAGTCCACGTCGCAGCAACTGCTGTTGTCAACAGATCGGCTGCTGACTCGATCGTCAGTCGCCTCGACGCGTTCTTGAAAAAGCTCGAGGGCAGCAAGGACTTTGGGAAGCCAAGGGGCCCAAGGCACCAAAATCCGAGCAAGGGCGAGCGGTCCAAAACCAGACACAAGTCTGAAGGCGGTAGAAGGGCCAGAGGCTCATCACCGAAATCAAGCTCGAGCGAGGATGGGGGAAGAAGCAAAGTTCTCTTAAAGAATGGGAGTACTGATAGTTCTTCGAGATCAAGTACTGGGAGCCCATCTTCGAGGTCAAGTGAGAGTGGTGGAAGCGAAAGAAGTCCTGACAAAAGTAGTCCGATTAGATGCTACAAGTACAGGAAGAAAGGACACGTAAGGTCAAACTGTCCTGAAAGGCTGGGAAACAATCAGCCGGCAGAGTAGAGATTTGATTGATTGTATAAGGTTTTTTATTTCGACCAAGGGTAGAACCGTATGTGGCCGCGTTTGAGGTACAAAATCGTAGCAAATATAATATAAATAATAACAGAAAATATAAAGTATAACAGCAAAAGTATAAGTATAACATAAGTATAAGTATAAGTAGAGCGTAAGTATAAGTATAACAAATGTAAGTATAACAGCATATATAAAAATAAAATTTCTTCTTAATAGTAAGGTGAGATCAGCTGGTGCAGCGCGTGAAGATCAATATAAATTTGTAGGCTTGCGAGCGAATCCGGGCTCGCGTGGTCGTCTCGCTATCGTTGCGTCAAGTGTCACATCAGGGGGGCAAGTGAACCAAGTGAGGTGTAACCTTTACTCCGCCGATTGCGGCAAAGCCATTACTCGGAGATGGCACTCGAGCTGTACGACTGGCAGGACAGTCGGAGCTAATAACAGCTGGCATCGGCCGGAAGATTTTCATTGGTTAGAAGATTGGATCGGAAGAGTGAAACCGGAGACTTTAAATGAAGAAAATCTACCGCTGAGGGATGCGAGCAAAAACCCTGATACTAGCGAGCACCAGGTAATTGTAGGAAATGAACCGTCTTCAGCGGAAGCATCCGCACCTAGGTTAGAAACCGAGAGCGAGGCCGATCGTACCAAGCGAGACTGTAAACGATCAGGCTCGGACAACAACTTCGATTCCCGCAGAAAGGGGTAGAAGGAGACCCCGGGGATCGAATAGTAAGGAAACGATTCGTGCGGAAACACCGTTGCCACGTCAAACCCGTGCGAAACGAAACCTAGTTTCCATTTAGTCAGATATCCTTCCTCTTTACTTTTTTTCACCAACCTTGATTCCTCCGGCATCCTTTGTCGACTAGGTTGCGTCGGGTATTATCGATACAACGTCGATACGTTGCATCTAGGGGGGGGGGGGGGGGGGGGGGTTGTCACGGTCGGTGAAAACATCCGTCCACACGATCGATATTGATTATCCGTGTGGACGTGGGCCAGCAGCTGACGCTCAGCAGCTGGCGGACCATTCCGGAACGGACCGACCGTTAGAGGTTGGACCGGGTAGAACGGGACGGAAGCGCACCAGTCGTTTGTAGAACGTTAGCACGGACGCTCGACTTTCTTTCAACGTCGGAGAGAAAAAGTACTGTAATCGCGAGTCGCGTTGAGGTTTTCGTTAAACACGACATCGCGAGGAATGAGTGCTGTAAAAGAGTGTGTGCTGTTTTCGTAGACCACCCGTCTTCGCTTGGAGATCTCCACCTGCGCCTGTAAAGGTTTGTGTAACCACGTTCGAGTGCAGATAGAGTGAAGGAGTGTGTCACGGTAAGGGAGAGAACACGTCGATTTTTCTCTCCCTATCTGGATTTATTTCCGAAAGGTTCTACGCATGAATTCTTGTCAGAAATCACGCGTAGAAACTTGCGAGCTGGCAAGCGTAGCCCGGCAGGTTCTTTGTTAACCTACACGTCTCTTTGTTCGGCCGCCTGCGTGATCAGCCGAACTTTAAATTCGAAGATCGCGACCGTTGATTTCGGAACAATCTTTGTTATTTTTTGTTGTTGTTATTATTAATAAATTAAAGATTAAAATTGACTTTCTTCGAGTTTGTTATTGAAAACTAATCTTTTTCCTCCGCTCGACATTTCCTCGCTTAGGACACTTTTTTAAGAAATTTGGTTTCTTCTGTTTACATTTAGCTTGGGGAATTTCACCCCGCCCACTACCGGTATTTGAAAGCTAGTTCGCGTGTGGGTCTCCCCAAGCATGTCTGATTGATTATTTACAGGTATCAACGACGACAGCAGGAGTACTCAGGAGAGAGTACTCGAAAGTTTATTTGTGCACGGTTGTTAGTCCGACAACGCGGATCACCGTTGTTTTTCCCCGAACGAGCACCGTAACAACCTTTACTATCGAGTGGTGTTCTAGCCGTTGGCAAAGAAGCTTTTCGTGCTGGTATGAACGTTGTGAGCGACGTGACTCAAAATACTCCGGTAAAAGAGTCACTGCGCAATCGCATATGTGAGTCTGAAATGAACTTAAAGCGTAAAGCCGAAGATAAATTGGATGCAATGATGACGGAAGGATCAGCTTATCAAGGGCCTCGTGGCATGAGCGCTCTTCAGTTGTTAGCAGACTCTGAGACTGTTTGAAAGCGCTAGAGAAAATAAAAAAAAAAAAAGTACTTAAGAGAAGTGCAAAAAAATAATAATAATAAATCAATGAAAACAAAGAAAAAAATTGTGAAAAGAAGTGCAAGAGATATTTTTGATTAATCAGCAAAATGTTGTTTCTACATACTCAATCGTGCGAGTGTTTAAAATCGGAGCTCTTGTTATTCGATATTCCTCCAACCTTAACAGCTATCGAAAGTTCAAAGTACGTTCAATATAAACCAATATCTTCGCTCACTGACGATTCACCTATAGAGTTTGTTATCACTGGTACAGGAGATGAATATCTCGATTCAACCCACACGATGTAAAGTTTGAGAGTAGCTTTAAAAGGTACAGTTCCAAAAGAATCTTCATAGGAAGAAGCAAAAAAAGTTGGACCTGTTAACAATTTTATGCACTCACTGTTTAACCAAGTGGATGTCTTTTTGCTTCAAAAAGCTGTTTCGCCACCCAATCATGCTTACGCATATAGAGCGTACATAGAAACTTTACTTAACTACGGCCCTACTGCCAAAAAATCTCATTTGACAAGCGTTCTTTGATACGACGATACAGCTAAAAATATAGATGACCTAGGAACAGCAAACAGTGGCCTCGAAGCTCATAGAAAACTTTTCAACGACAAAAAATCTGTGGATCTAATTTGCCATTTACACGGAGATGTCTTCAATCAAGAAAAATTATTAATAAATGGCATCGAAGTGAGTGTTCACTTGGTAAAATTGAGAGATGCTTTTAGTCTTATTTATCCTGTAGGATGCTACTCTGTTCATATCGAAGAAGCATCTTCATTAGTGCGCCGTCTAAAAATCAGTCTTAGTGTTTTGTTAGCTCATGCTAGAGCGCTTTCGAAGTCAACTAGTAAGTATCCCCTTACGCGCGTAGAAACAAAATCTATTACGATGCACAGCGGTATTCACGGTGAAACCTTAGATAACGTCTTTTTAGGGCAATTCATGGTTGCTGTGTTCAGTGAAGTGAAGGTATTCACTGAACATTCAGTCGACTTAAGACAACATATATATATATATATATACTGCGCTGTTGCCACGACTAGTCGCTGTAGATCAAATGACAATTCTAGAGAGTCTAATATGAAAATTAATAAATAAATAAATAATTCCTCAAGCTCTAAAACAAACAAACTCAGACTATCACGGTTAAATTAATAAATAAATAAATAAATAAATAAAGAAACAAATAAATCACGAAGTTTTAAACCAACAACATGCTGTGGTTTTTTTATTGAATTTTCTATGAAATAAATAAACAAAGAATACCCCAAGCTCTAAAACCTCGGAACAAAGGTCGCCAAAAATTAATTTATTGATAAATAAATAAATAAACAAATAAAACACGAAGTTTTAAACCAACAAAGTGCTGAGAGTTTTTTATTAAATTTTCTATAAAATAAATAAACAAATAATACCCCAAGCTCTAAAACGACAAAACCCAGACCATCAAAAATCAATTTATAAATAAATAAGTAAACAAATAAAACACGAAATTTTTAACCAACAAAATGCTGAGATTTTTTTATTGAATTTTCTATGAAATGAATAAACAAATAATACCCCAAGCTTTAAAACCTCGGAACAAAGGTCGTCAAAAATTAATTTATTAATAAATGAATAAATAAACAAATAAAACTCGAAGTTTTATAACAACTAAATGCTGAGTTTTCTATTTAAATTTGTTGTAAAATAAATAAACATATGATAGTCTAAGCTTTTAGACCAGGGAACTAAGACAATCACAGTTAAGTTTATAAATAAACAAATAAATAAACAAATTAAACCTGACGCTTGAAATCAGGGAACTAAGACCGTCAAAAATTGATTTATTGATAAATAAATGAACAAATAAATAAAACCCGACGTTTTATAACAAAAAAATGCTAAGTTTTCAATTTAAATTTTTTGTAAATTAAATAAACAAATAATACCCCAAGCTCTAAAACGACAAAACCCAGACCATCAAAGATCAATTTATAAATAAATAAATAAGTAAACAAATAAAACAAGAAATTTTTAACCAACAAAATGCTGAGATTTTTTAATTAAATTTTCTATAAAATAAATCAACAAATATTACCCCAAGCTCTAAAACCTCGGAACAAAGGTCGTCAAAAATTAATTTATTAATAAATGAATAAATAAACAAATAAAACTCGAAGTTTTATAACAACTAAATGCTGAGTTTTCTATTTAAATTTTTTGTAAAATAAATAAACATATGATAATCTAAGCTTTTAGACCAGGGAACTATGACAATCACTGTTAAGTTTATTAATAAACAAATAAATAAACAAATTAAACCCGACGCTTCAAACCGGGGAACTAAGACCGTCAAAAATTGATTTATTGATCAATAAATAAACAAATAAATAAAAACCCGAAGTTTTATAACAAAAAAATGCTGAGTTTTCTATTTGAATTTTTTGTAAATTAAATAAACAAATAATACCCAAGCTCTAAAACCACTGAACTAAGACCACCAAGGATTAATTTATAAACAAATAAATAAATAAATAAATAAATAAATAAATAAAACACGAAGTTTTAAAACAACAAAATGCTGAGGTTTTTTTATTGCATTTACTATAAATTAAATAAACAAATAATTCCTCAAAGCTCCAAAACCACGGAGCACATATTGTCAAAGATATGTTTAAAAAAAAAATTAATTAAACAATAAAACCAGAAGCTTAAAAACGACGAAACGTCCGATATTTTCAATTGAATTTGTTAATAAATAAGTGCGCAAATAATAGCTCAAGCTCTAAAACCTTGAAACCTTGAGCGTTAGATTAAATAAATTCATTTAAAAAACCAAGCGTTTAGTTCAAAAGCTTTAGGTTTTAGTTGTTAATTCATTTATTCATTACTAAATTAATTTTTGACGGTCTTAGTTTGAGAGCTTGGAGTATTATTTGTTTAATTATTTTACAACAAATTCAATTAAAAAAACCTAGTATTTTGTTGTTTTGAAGCTTAGGGTTTTATTTGCTTATTTACTTATTTATTAATCAATAAATTTTTGACAGGCTCAGTTCCCCGGTTAAAAACCTTAGAATATTATTTGTTTATTTATTTAACAACAAATTCAATTAAAAAACCTCAGCATTTTGTTGGTTTAAGACTTTAGGTTTTATTTGTTTATTAATTTATTTATCAATAAATTAATTTTTGACGACCTTTGTTCCGAGGTTTCAGAGCTTGGGGTATTATTTGTTTATTTATTTTATAGAAAATTCAATAAAAAATTCTCAGCATTTTGTCGGTTCAAAACTTCGTGTTTTATTTGTTTATTTATTCATTTATTTATTATTAATTAATCTTTGATGGTCTGGGTTTTGTCGTTTTAGAGCTTGGGGTATTATTTGTTTATTTATTATATAGAAAATTCAATTAAAAAATCTCAGCATTTTGTTGGTCAAAAATTTTGTGTTTTATTTGTTTATTTATTTATTTATTTATAAATTAATCTTTGATGGTCTGAGTTTTGTCGTTTTAGAGCTTGGGGTATTATTTGTTTATTCATTTCATAGAAAATTCAATAAAAAAATCTCAGCATTTTGTTGGTTAAAAATTTCGTGTTTTATTTGTTTACTTATTTATCAATAAATTAATTTTTGACGACCTTTGTTCCGAGGTTTTAGAGCTTGGGGTATAATTTGTTTATTTATTTTATAGAAAATTCAATAAATAATCTCAGCATTTTGTTGGTTTAAAATTTCGTGTTTTATTTGTTTACTTATTTATTTATTTATAAATTGATTTTTGATGGTCTGGGTTTTGTCGTTTTAGAGCTTGGGGTATTATTTGTTTATTTATTTTATAGAAAATTTAATAAAAAAACCACAGCATGTTGTTGGTTTAAAACTTCGTGTTTTATTTGTTTATTTATTTATTTATTTAGTTATTTATTAATTTAACCGTGATAGTCTGAGTTTTTTTGTTTTAGAGCTTGAGGAATTATTTATTTATTTATTAATTTTCATATTAGACTCTCTAGAATTGTCATTTGATCTGCAGCGACTAGTCGTGGCAACAGTGCAGTATATATATATGTTGTCTTAAGTCGACTGAATGTTCAGTGAATACCTTCACTTCACTGAACACAGCAACCATGGGGCAATTTCCAAAAAGAATAATTTTAGGTTCTGTTAATTATAAAGCTTTCAACGGTGATCGTCGCCTTAATCCCTTTAACTTTAAAAATTTAAACATTAATTTTCTATGTCTGTATGTTGACGGTGTACAGGCACCATCGAAACCTTTGCAGCCTGATTTCAAAAAAAAACGGCGCGTATATAGACTGTTATCACTCTCTATTTTTGGGTACCGGTGTTCATTTTCTTAACGAAGGTAATAACATACCTCGCGAGTCTTACCCTCATGGCTACTGCCTTTTTGCTTTCGATTTAACAGCTGACTTATCTGCAAACGAGTGTACTCATTGGAATTTAATTAAGGGGATAGTATGGTCAAACAAGCGAAAAAAAAAATTTTTGACGATTTTTAAAATGAAATCAAGCAAACCAAGTTTATTGTAAAATTTAGTACTTTATTAAGTAACATTTAAAGAAGCTTTTGTCCAATTTTGAGGTAAAAATATTAAGATTTGAGTCTCTGGCAGGCAATTTTCGGCGAGACCTTTCGAAAAAAGTTTTCTGCGGTGGCGACTCGTACTTGGCACTGGCTTATCTGAAACACAATTTGAAAGAAGATTCAGTTAAAGGATAAGTTTTTCTAGGTATGTCGGGGTGTTTTTTTTTTTTTTTTTTTTTTTTTACATTTTTACCAGCAGTTTGAAAATTTTTACCTCAAAATGACGCCATTTTAGGGCCCCCATTTTGTTAAAAATAAAAAATTTTAAAAAGTGGCTCGACAGTACCAGGTATTTGATGGATAAAAAGCGTGTACAAAATTTGGAAGTGATCGGTGCAATAGTTTTCGATGTCAATTATGTAGTTTCGAGAAAAACGCGTTTAAAGTTTAAAAGTATGAAAAAATGACGAAAATTTTTTTTTTTTTACCTTAAACTGAATCGTCCATACCAGCACCATAAAGTAATGCACCTGCTGCAGTTGTTATGTCCAGAACTTCTTTTTGCTTCTGTCTTTGCAGAATTCTAGCTTCCTTAGTCGATGTGGCAGATTTTTTGTTCGCCAAGTCCACGCGAAAGTTGTCCTCTATGCGCGAGTGGTGGTGGGCTGCAGGACCGTTTTTTCACTTGATTCAATGTAGTTTGGTTGACACTCTGTACATTTGATTTGAATTTTAAAAGCTACTTCTTGTTCACAAGTTTTAAATTGAAGTTCTGTGCCACATACTGCACATTTAACCAACGATGAGATGGTAGCAAAAACATATGCAAAATCGACGATACGATAAGCTTTAGTTTGGTCCACTGGGACCACTACCTCGGTTGTCGTTTTCATTTTTTTCGCCGATGAACTGCTTGCCGTGATGTTTACTTCAGGTTCTTGATCAGGTAGGCGCCTTTTGTGAGGTCCATTTAACCGTCTTACACCATCAATCCGATCCTGCCTTGAACACTTTTTTCCCATTTTTTAATTTAAAAAAAAAAAAAAAAAAAACCCAAAAGTTCACTCAAAATTGTAATCTGCGACTGCTCAGCTTGGAGACCAAAACTGTTTTAAGGTAGTTACAAAGCGTATATATAGCTAACCTAAAATATAGTTATAGACGCTCGTTGCCCCCACTCTGACGCCACGCGCCGCCGTCGCCACCGCTGCTCGAAATCATGCTAAAATCATGCATTTTTCATTCTTTTTGATTGTATATCTCAAAAGTTAATATCGCTTGCTATGTTTATCTTTGTACGATACGATTTCTAAGTTCTTGCCCTAAAAGAAAACCTGTTTTTAAAAAATATTTTAAGAAAATTGAGTTTGCAATGAAAGAATAACCTTCAAATAAATATGAATTCACGCGCTCAGCATAAGAATCCCATGTAAAAAATTGAAACTTCTGAGCCCAATATCTCAAAATAAAGTATGGCTTGGGGGTTTAAGAAAAATACCAGTGTGTACAGGACTCAAAAATCTACCTCTGTGCAAAATTCTAGAGATTTTTTAAGAAACTCAATTTTTTTGGGAACTACCTTAATGCTAAGGTACAAATGCTAGCATTTGTAAAGGGAGGGTCTTCTTAACACAAAGGTGCAAGGGGGACTTTTCAAATAGTATTGTTAACGGGCAGGGCATCCGAAATCACACCTGCCTCCAAGCCCCTGGAGCAGAGGCAGGTGCGTCGCGCCGCTCCGGCCCGCAACGCTCGAAGGTCTTTGGATTAAAACGCTACTATGGCTCGAGTTTTGCTCCGATCGACCTGAAATTTTTACACAACATTCTTGAGATGTTGTGCTATTAGAAATTGTAAAAAATCGATTTTTTGAAAATGGCTTGACCATACTATCCCCTTAAACACGGTAGCGTTAGAATAGATGTTAGATTTGACGATCCTCTGACCGAAACAGTAAATTGTATAGTTTATTCGGAATATGAAAATATTTTAGAAATTGACGCGTCGAGGCAGGTGTTTGTAGACTTTAGCGGCTGAATCACTAGATGTCGCTTTTTAAGTATATAAAGTTAGTCTCGTTAAAAAATGAGTTAGTTAACGAAATAGAGCCCTACAATGGAGCTCATTGCACATGTTAAATTTTTCAAAGATAAAAATAACAAGTTGGTAGCTAAAGAAATAGCTTTGTTATCTTTGAAACATGAATTTGTTGCGCATTGGATTGTTAGCGCGGTGCATCGAGTAGATTCGCTACCTTGTGAAGTTAGTAAAGAGAATAACTGATTGACAAGAAATCAACACGGCATAGATTTTTTAGAAGGGAGTGTGACTTTGAAAACGCTCAATCGTACGCTCAGCGATATTTTTAAAAGTGTCGATAAAACTTATGTTAGGGGTAAAGAAAAGTGGTAAATGTTTCATAAAATGACTACTAGAGAAGTTATTAATTTAGAGTACGATACGAACTGTCCGTCATTTAATAACCTACCGGGGAGCGACAAGTACTGTATAAATCATGCTGTAAAAAATAATTATTTAAAATTTGCTTGTGCTTTAAGTAACGTCTACTGAATTAAAGCATACTTGCTGTCTAAGTCTCAAAGCTTGAATAACGATTACCCTTTAAGTTCACCTGTAATATTTTACAATGAACAGCCTGTAGATTCTAAACAAGTTATCGCTGATGCCCGCACATATTATCGGTGTGTTCCCTGCGGATCGGATTCCATGGGTGTGGATGAAACCGACGGCCTTTGTATTTAACACTGATAATCACACTCAGCCTGGTATGCATTGGGTTGCTATACATGTAGATTCACACGGTTTTGGGCATTATCTAGATAGCTACGGTATACCCCCGTTTATACTCAATCATATCAAAACTTTGCGCAAAAATTGTAAGCATTTAAGATGGAATGTTAAACAACTTCAGAGTGAGACATCCGACGTATGTGGTCAATATTGTTTAATGTTATTACATTATATGACTAACGGATTGGGTTTCGGAGCTTTTCTAAATAATTTTTCTGATGACTTGAAAAAAAATGATTACATTGCAAGATCTTTTGTAAAACACAAATCACGTGATAATTATCAATTTACGGGTAACAGCGGCTGTGTCATACATTGTTTACAAAGTAGTAGTGCGAAAATGTCTTTATTGTAAAAGCACGTAGTCATGACTTTGTAAAACGCTAATGCTGAATTTGCGGAGCTTGCAATATTTATTTTAAATAATTTATACCTATAAATTGCACGACCAAAGTCAGTCTTTCCATCAGTCACAAAGTGTACAGCCCTCGACTTAACTGACCACCTACTCTTTACCAGCCAAACAAAAGCCAATAAACAAGCTCTCGGATTTTTGAAAGTCATCTTCCTGAAAATACTTGTAAGTAGATTTGTCGACCTCTATTATTTTTACACTTTATTTATCACTTTTCTTAAACTGATCAAAAAATTTGTTCCAGGCTTAAAAATATGGCTGCAGAAGAAGTAGGCATCGACTGGCTCAACAATATATCTCAAGCACCTGACTTACCCCGTAAAAACTTAAAGCAGCTGGACATAAATCACAAATACAAAGTGACATCTGTAAACAAAACGACAACAAAATATGGACGGAAATTTTTAGCTACCTTTGACAACGAATTAGCTGTTTATATGCCCCAAAAAATTTCAGATGCCATGACGAAACATGAGTCCTTTTGGGAAAAAGTATTGGAGAAGATTGATAAAAATAAATTTTATGCCACGTATATTGGTAATTTCCATTTGCGTTTACTTTATATGATTAATTGTAAAAAGTTTTGTGTGTGTAAGTCTTTAAAAAATTAAAAAAAAAAAATTTAAATAAATATATACTTGAATTGTTGTTTAATTATCCTCCTCCTCCTCACTTAAATCATATTTTCTTTAAAAAAAAAAAAGTGAAATTAATTAGTATTAAAGTAAAATCAAAGTATTTTTCAAAAGTGTGATGGTTTGAGGGAGGAGTATTTTAAATAAGCTTTTAGTGTAAGGTTAAATATATAAGTTTATTTCACTGATGTTACATTGTGACTGAGCTCTCGTAAGAGTGTCGCTCGCTGTATATATAATGCTCGCTTGGACAACGCCTAATGCTTGATCAGCGTGTCAATAACCTGCTTGCCCTACTTTTCTGCTAACTACGCTTTAGCAGTTTTAACATTCTTTCTAGTTCATTCACTTACCTAAAACGCATACATTACAATTCCCCCCTTTTTATTTTTGATTCACTCTGGTTTTATTTCGCAACCTTTCTGACCTTCTTGGTCCACTTTGGTTTTCCACTCTGCACTTATTTTTTTGTTTCACTGCACTTTTCTTATCACCTAGCACTTGCTCCATGTACTCTCACTCGTCATTCATCATACTCTTTTTTACAATTTTATTTCGCTCGCAATTTTTCACAATTTTTTCATTCGCTGCGCTTTTTGTTTTATGCTTGCCTGTTACAGATTTTTTGTTTGCTTGATTTTTGGAAATAGACTCGCTTTCGCCTAGTTCCACCCTTTTTAGATTTGACCTTAATTGCGTCTTTATAATTTGATTTACGTGCCTTTTAGTAATATAGCCATCTTTAAATTGAATATTGTAAACTATTGGTGATATTCTTTCTAAAATTTTAGCTTCTGCTTTTTTATCGGTAAAATTTCGAAAATCTTTAGCATAGACTATGTCTCCTATTTCGAATTCTATTTTCCTATCCCCTGATCTAAATCTTTTTTGGTTAAACTGTTGCAATTCAACTTTTGTTTTTACATCTGGTTTCAACAATTCAAAACGAGTTCTAAGTTCACGTTTAAACATTAAATATGATGGTGTTTTCCCCGTTGCTGTGTGTTCAGTAGTTCTGTAGTCAAAAAAAAAAACTATTTAAAGCAAAATCTAAGCTGTGCCCGTCTCGTATCATCTTGTCAACTTTATCTTTCACGGTTCTTACAAAATTTTCTGCAGCTCCGTTTGTAGCTGGAAAATATGGTGCTAAAAAATATGCTTTATTCTAAGACTTTTCAAATATTGTCGAAATTCTTCGCTTTTTAATTGTAAACCGCTGTCACTAACGACAATTTTCGGCAAACCGAATCTACTAAAAATTGAATCTATCACTTTAATCAGTTTTTTCGCTGTTGTGTCTTTCTTCATATTAATAATTTCTGGCCATTTCGAATGAGCATCTACTATAGCTAAAAATATATTCCCGTGAAAAGGTCCTAAAAAATCTATATGTATTCGTGTCCAAGGTGTACTTGGCCATTGCTACGGTGAAAGCTGTACTTTTCTCGGATCCGGTCGCACTTCTAAGCAGATTTTACATGTATTAGCTAATGCTTCTATATCTGAATCTATTCCTGGCCACCAAAAGTAGTTTCGGGCTACTTGTTTCATTTTAACTGTACCCAAGTGAGATATATGTAAGTCGCGTAGCATTTGTGCTCTGAGTGTTTCAGGTATCACTAATCTATGACCCCATGTGATACAATTGTCTTCTATATCTAATTTGTTGCGTTTCGCGTGAAATGCTCTTTCCGTTTCCGTTAATTTATTGATTTTCGGCCAATCGTTTTTTATAAATGCAATTATTTGTTTAAGCTTTAAGTCTTTTGACGTTTATTTAGCTACTTGTTTAAAATCTATTATATACCAACCGTTTTGAATGTAATTTAAATTACTGTACTCTGAAGGAAATACAGGTGTTTTATCGTCTATCGGGGGACGTGATAACGCGTCGCAATTCCCGTTTGCTTTTGACTTTACAACTTCGATTGTGTACGTGTACCCTGACAAAAAATACGCCCATCTTTGTAATCTACTATGTAACATTGTTGATATATTTTTATTACCGAAAATAAACTTTAACGGTTCGTGATCTGTTTTCAAAATAATATGATTACCAATAGTGTACTGGTAAAATTTTTTAAAACCGAAAATAATTGCTCCTGCTTCTTTGTCAAATATAGCGCGATGTCTTTCGCTTTTCGGAATTACTTTTGAAGCAAAGGCTATTGGCCTTTCCGTACCGTCGTCGTACCTGTAAGATAAAATTGCTGACATGCCTACGTCACTCGCGTCGCATGCTAAAACTAGCTGTATGTCTGGATCAAATAATGCTAACACATTTTCGGACGTTATTTGACTTTTTATCCAGTTAAATTATTTTTCGCACCGATCTGACCATACCCATTTTTTCGTAACGCGTACAGTGGGCAAACGTGTTTTGCACTGTCTTTCAAGAATTTTTCGTAAAAATTTACTAAGCCTAAAAAAGCTTCTAATTCTTTATGATTTTTTGGCGATGGTGCTTCTTTAATTGCTTTTATCTTAGAAGGATTTGGGTTTAATCCGTTCTCGTTTATAACAAACCCTAAAATTTCAATGCTTTCTTTAAAAAAATCACATTTATCTAAATTTACGCGTAGACCTGCTTTATCTAGTCTCGCAAAAATCTCTGTTAAAATTTCAATATGTTCTTGGTCTGTTTGACCCGTAATATAAATATTATCAATGTAAATTTCCGTATGTTTTATACCTTTTAAAATTTCTTCGAGAATATCTTGACATTCTCCTGGACTTGATGCTATACCTTCGCCTAGCTTTGTGTATCGATAAAATCCTTCATGTGTAATAATTGTTAACGCGTTTTTAGATTCGTCATCTAATTCAAATTGCATAAACGCGTGTTTTAAGTTTATTTGCGACCATTTATTTCCGACTCTTAACGTATTAAAAATTTTTTCTTTAAGAGGTATTGGATGCCTTTTAATTACTAATTGCGGGTTGACTGTTAGTTTCAAATTACCGCAAATACGCACTTCTCCGTTTTTCTTTAATACCGGAACAATGGGTGTTGCCCATTCACTGCATTCTTCTGACTCTAAGTTTCCCAAACTTATCAATCTTTGTATCTCGCTCGAAATTTTCGGCATCAGCGCGAATGGCGCCTGATGTGGTTTCAATTGTATTGGTCTTACATTCTCCTTAAAGACCAAATGCACTTTTTTTCCCTTATAGCACCCTTGCGTGTTAGAGAATAATACCGGAAATTTTTTTAACATGTTATGTTTTATAGTTTCGCTCTCTATTTTTAAAAAATTACTTTCACGTTCATTTTTCATTAATTTTAACGGCCATAAATTAGAAGTTTTCAGCCATTGCCGACCTAACAATATAGGTCCTGAGCCCGCTATAATGTACAAATATAAGTTTTTCTCGCTTTCTAAGAAATTTACTTTTACTTTTAAAATTCCGATAGGATTCAGTGGTAATCCTCCGTAACAAGTTAATGTAAGATCACTTTTGCTTAATTTTTCGTTTGGAAAATATTTATTCTTATCTTCTTCCGACATAGCTGTTACATATGACTCGGTGTCAATTTCCATTTCAAATTGAATATTATTTATTATTAACTCTACAAATTGAGGTTTTGCGTCTATCTTATTAATTTTCACTTTGTTTTCTTTAATAGAATAAAATTCATCGGAATGTTCGAACTCATCGTTTGATTCGCGCTCTTCTGGCTGCACATGATTGCAGTGCCTGCTACTGTTACTTCTCGCGTTACCATCAGCATTTTTAAAAATTATATTTTTTCCATGTTTTTTAATGCATACTTTTTCTAAATGACCTACTTTTTTGCAAAAGTTACAATTATAATTTATGAATTTACAATCTTTCGCTAAATGATTATTCAAGCCACACTGGTAACAATTGTATTTAAAACTACGCGAATTACTTGAGCTATACTTATTATTTACGTTACCGCTCTTGTAGTTGCCGTTGTTGCTGTTGCCGTTGTAGTTGCTGCTGCTGCTGTTGCCCTTGCTGTAGCCGCCGTTGTGTGGTACTCCACCTTTCCTCTGGAATCTTTGTGAGCTGCTTACGTGTTGAATTTGTTCGAAGTTTGTTTTCTTTTCTGTTGACGCTGCATTTTTCACTGCTGTTTCTCGAGTGGTAGCGATCTCTATTGCTTTTTCCAATGTTAATTCGCTTTCACTGAATAAAGCAATTTTCGTGTTGTAGTCTCGAACTCCGCATACTATTTGATTAAATAAAGCCTCGTCCAAGTCTTTAAAATTGCAGTTCATAGCTAATTCTCTTAACCTAGCTACAAACTCGTTGATTGACTCATTTACATTTTGCTTTGTTTGCGCAAAAATGCATCGTTCCATCGCTGTGTTTTTTTTTTGGTGTAAGGTGGTCACTTACTAGCTTTGTGATCTCATCGAACTTTTTGTCTTTTGGTTTGCTTGGAGCACACAAGTCGCGTATCAGTTTGTATGTTTCTGCCCCGCACTTTGTAATTAATGTAGCTACTTTTATATTGTCATCGTTAATTTTATTTGCAATACAAAAGAATTCGATACGTTCAATATATTCTTCCCAGCTGTCTTTATTCTTGTGGAATTCGAAGTCAGCCATTTCGAGATCTAATATAATTTCTTCACTTTCTGCCGAGTTTGCTGGTTCAGTTTTCACAATTTTTTCTTTATTTTCTACACTTGAATTTATTATCGTTGCGTTTAAATCGCTTTCTTGTTCTTCTTCTTCTATCGAACCTTTGTTTTTCTCAATGCGTTCATTTGCTGCTAGCGTTTGATAATTTTTTAATATTATTTTGTATACCCTTCTAAGTTCTTCAACACTTAATAAATTCAGTAATTGTCGATCTTTTACTTTCGCCTTAAGCCATATATTGACTGTTGTTTGGTTAAAATACTTCCACTCAGCTAATAAATTTACTAAATTTGTTTTATCGATGTTTTTTTTTTCGATTTTAAATTCTTCCGCTACTTTTTTAAGATCTTCCCATGATACGGTCTTAAGTATTACCTTGATATCGAATTTATCAAGATAATGTACAAGGTCGTCTTTGCTTAACGAATGTACCCACGTAGCTGTTTTTCCTTCTATTAGCTTTTTTATGTTTTCAGAAATTTCACTTTTCTCACACATTAAATTTTATGCGCTTGTTGCGTTTTGTGAATTTTGTAATGTAACCACTTTATTTGTTAATCACTTTAGCGCTCGTCACGCCCTTTTTTGTGTACACTTTTTCACTGTAAATGAACTTTTATCCTCGTTGGATTTTTTGCTTTTATCCTCGTCGGATTTTCGTAGTTTTATCCTCGTTGGATTTTCGTAGTTTTTATCCTCGTCGCCCATTGTGATAGTTTGAGGGAGGAGTATTTTAAATAAGCTTTTAGTTAAATATATAAGTTTATTTCACTGATGTTACATTGTGACTGAGCTCTCGTAAGAGTGTCGCTCGCTGTATATATAATGCTCGCTTGGACAACGCCTAATGCTTGATCAGCTTGTCAATAACCTGCTTGCCCTACTTTTCTGCTAACTACGCTTTAGCAGTTTTAACATTCTTTCTAGTTCATTCACTTACCTAAAAAGCATACATTACAAAAAGATTAAAAATTATTAAAAAAGTAAAATTAATTAGTATCAAAGTATATTCAAAGTATTTTTTCAATGGATTAAAAATTATTATTATCAATTTATAATTTTTTTGATTTCTTAAACTATTTCATTTATTTAAAAAAAAAAAAAATGCACTTCCGACCTAAAAATTCCGATCGAGAATAAAATAAACTCTTGAAGAATACGTAATCTAAACGAAGTCGCACCGACCTTCACTTCTGCGGAGTCAGCACCGTCGCCGTCACCAGGAAGCCCTCCTCCTCCTTCCCGAGTGGATCCGAGCACCCCCTCCCGCAGCACCCGCGAGCCGCCGCCTCGACCGCGTCACCGGCCACCGACACCGCGCGAGGCTGCTCGCAGCGGTGAATCATTTTTGTTTACATTCGCCATAGTGTTCCTATACTACTGTTATTATTTTCATACTTCAATTGGTAACTTTGAACGTATGTTGTTCTTTTTTTTTTCTCATCATCTAACCCTGAAACTATCATCTTTTATACTATCGTTTTCGATCCTGTACAAACCTATGTAGGTAAACAGTTACTCACTTTTGAATCTACCCATGTACGTACCCTCTTGCCAAACCTTGAAGCTCTCTAAGCGAAGCGCACGCGCAATTGTATTATATTAACTAAAACACATTTTGTCGAAGCTTCATCTAAATTAATCTACAATAAGGGAACGTTCATAAACCACGTGGTCATTTTTTCGAAGCTTTTGAAGGGCCCTCCCTCCCATGAAGATCAGCGTAGTATTTTTATCAATTTTTCGACCCCCCCCCCTAAAGTCACGTGGTTTTTTTTAACGATTTCAAATTGTAAATATGAATACTATTAGTTTTTTAAAAACATTATTTTTTAAGTTATAATTTAATGATTTAATACCAGGGGCGCAACAACTCCTTTGAGCTATGGGGTGTCCTAAGGTCTACCCCCCCCCCCCCTAATAAAACTGACGTCGAGAAAAAAAAAAAAAAAAAAAAAAAAAAAAAACGATGAGTTCAATAAGTAGACTGGTTAATTATCCCCCAAGCTCTAAACCCCCAAAACACTGTGCGTAGAGTTTAATAAATAATCTGATCAGCCATCCCTCAAGCCTTGAACCCCCAAAACCCTAGGTGTCGAGTTCAATAAGTAGACTGGTTAATTATCCCCCAAGCTCTAAGCCCCCAAAACCCTGGGTGCCCGAGTTCAACAAGAAAACTTATCAGTTATCCCCCAAGTCTTGAACCCCCAAAACCCTGGAGGCCCTAGGTCAACGAAAAGACTGATCAGTTGGTAACCAGAGTTTTGGGAGGTTTTGAGTTTGGGGGATAACTGATCAGTCTTTTCGTTGACCTTGGGCGCCCAGGGTTTGGGGGGTTCAAGGCGTGGGGGTTACCTGATCAGTTTATTTATTGAACTCAAGTTCAAAGAAAAAACTGATCAGTTATCTCTTAAGCTCTGAATCCCCCAAAACCCTGGAAACCGAGGAGCTATGCACTTCAGAATCACAAAAAGAATCACACATAAAAATCAATATTTAATCAATAAAATATCAATGTCAATTCAAGTAAAAATCTTCGAAAAATATTATTTTGAACAAATTATCAATTGAAATTGGATCCAAGGCTCAAAAATATGTTAAATTTTCCAAAAGAATCAAGAAAGAATCACAAAAGAATCAAAAGAAACATCAATGATTCTGGAGAGCATAGCCCCTCGCTGGAAACCCAAGTTCAATAAAAAAACTGATCAGCTATCTCCCAAGCTCTAAACCTCACAAAACTCTGGTTACCGAGTGAAATAATTTTATAATTAAAGCGTACTTTATATTTGAATATCAAGTCCATAAAAAAGTGTTTTTTTTTGTTCCACAAAAAGGTTGTGGTGCACTTTTATTTACATCACTTGGAAATATTACAAAATAATAAAAAGATAAAAACAAAAAAAAAAAAAAAAAAAAACCAATAAACAAACAAAAATTTTTACACTTTTCTCGAAATGTGTCTGCTTCTTAGAAGCATTTAATTTATAGTTAAAAAAAAAAATTTGTTGATAATGTTGCAAACGAAGAGTTGACCAATAAGTAAAAATTTATAGCGTTTCCCTAATCAACCACCCCATTTTGGAGTTCAAAATTTCAGACTTACAACTTCATGATATAATTGCACCAGTTCAGTGTAGTTAGGTATCGTTACAAAATTATTTATTTTACCCCCAGGGTCTTGGGGGTTTAGAGCTTATGAGATATCCGACCAGTTTTTTTGTTGAATTCGGGCGCCCAGGGTCTTGGGGGTTTAGAGCTTGGGGGATAGCCGACTTTAACGTTCGACAGTAAAATATTATGAATCGAAACATCGATTCATGCACTTTAAAAACCACGTGCTTTTCTGAATCAACAGCCCTACCCCCCACGTAACCTTTCGTAGCCTTTTAATCGTCCCCCCTCCCCCCCTATTTGGGTCACGTAGTTTGTGAACGTTCCCTAAGTTATATGTATCCTTTACCTTTGCGCTACGTTCAGAGTTCGTATTCATTTAAACTTTTGTGGTCATAGATTCATTGGTTTTGTTTCAGTTTGTATACTAATAATTATTATTTTCATGATTTTAATCGGATAATTTCGAACACTTGATTACATAATTATTTTTTTATCAAATCTATTCTCTAGATGTTTTAATTGAATTGTAATATAAAAATTAAAAATAAAAATTCAAATTTTAAATTTTGTTCTTCAACCAATCACATTACGAATAAAATGCTGACATTTTTTTTGGGTTCTCTCTTTCGTCTTAGGATATTAGTTAATTTTTTTAATGTTTCGTAGTTACTTTTTAAATTTCTATAGTGAGATGGCTGATAACTTGTATCAAAAATTGGTGGTGTGAGTAGAAACTGATAACATATATCAAAAATTGGGGGCGTGAGTAAAAAAAAGAGTGTCGGGGGGGGGGGGTAAGAAAAGGGTGTGATTTATTAGCACGGGAAAAAAAAGCAAACGCACGGGAAATTTTAGGTCAAATTCACGGGAAAAAAGACATTTGCACGGAAAAATAAGTGATTAAACGGGAAAGAAAATAAATGCACGGGAAAAAAATACTTGAGCGGAAGTGAAATGTATTAAACGGGAAAAAAATTATATTGAACGGGAGTAGAATTAACATTGCACGGGAAAAAAATGTATGAAACGGCAATAGAATTGATCTCGCATGGGAAAAAGTATTGAGAGCAAAACTTAACAAAAATCAAGCAAAAAAATTGGTTTCATTGAACATTATACAACTGTAATTGAAATTAACGATATTTATTATTAAAGATTAATGCATTAGTAAAACTTTTTATACTGTTTTATATATTTTGATTACTGCTTATATTTTGTTATTTTTATTTTATGAAATATAAATTTTTTTAGTATTTCAATAGTTACTTTTTAAATTTCTATAATTACATAAGTAATAACATATATCAAAAATAGGAGGTATAGGTAAAAGTGATAACATATATCAAAAATGGGGATCGTGGGTAAAAAAAAGGGCGTGTGGGGGGCGTGATTAGACAATCATAGAAAAAATTCAAACACATAGAAATAAGCATATTTCGGTACACTTTTACGGTTAGTTAAGCACTTTTTTGAGGGGCCTGTGGGGGACGTGAGGGGAGGTGTGGGAGAAGAAAAACAACTATTACCCCACCCTGTATATATATATATATATATATAATCTCTCAATCGAAATTAATATAACGTGAATGAAATAGAAATAGAGATAATTTATAGATTCTTAGTATATTTTCTTCCCCTTTATACTAAACTTTCTGTCCTACAATCATCATCACCACGATCCCCCCCCCTTTTTTTTAACATGTATCAGTCGAATACTTTATAAATAGATACAAATGATTCATAAAATTTTTCATGAACCTATATTTTTCTGCTTTATTTCCCGGCTTAATTGAAAATCTCTAAGGAAATAGCAAAGTAAATCTGTTAAATTTTATAACTTAAACAAATTATATGGTTCTTTTTTAACTTTATTTAGAGAAAGTATCCCCTGCTTAATTATTGGTTTGTTTATCGTGAGAGATATGGATGATAAGGGCGGAAGAATTTCGGGTGCAACTATGACAGGATCTACTACAACTTCTTGCATTTCCAAATTCTCTGACTTTTTGTCCGTCATTGCTTGATTTCTGCTTAGGACGACAAAATATGAGTATTAGAGCTTGCTGTAGTAATGCTGGCAGTAGATGTATACCACAGCCATATAGTTGCTGTAAATAAGCGTTGATTATTGAATCCACCAGTATCTTTATTAGATGGAGTAGAAAAATTATCATTATTGTTGCTGATGAGATTGAATCCCTTTTAATTAGATTATCTATGGCACTGTTCCATACGTCTGCTAAGATTCCTTTTATATTGATGCAGTGTTTAAATTTTTTAAAATTTCAATATATATAGATATACCTCTAATGGGATTTCGGGTCAATGACGTCATCAACCTGTAGTTTCAAAAACTTTTCTTTATTTTTTTTTAGCTCAATTTTGATTTAAAAATTCTAAAAAAAATGTTAAAATTCATTAGAAATCAAGTACTTTTTAAAAAATATATTTTTAAAGTACTGGTTGACAACCCTATTCAGCGCGTCTGCATTCATATTTTTTTATCCGAGTTTATAAATTATGTCAAAATCAAATGTCGCAAACTTTAAACTCCAGTTTTGAGGCTTTTCAAATTCGTAATCAGCAAACCTAAAAACTCCTATATACGAAGCTTCAAAAAAATTCTATTGAAAATGAATTTTCACCATAAATAAGTAGCCTTTACTAAGGCCAAATCAAAAAATAGAGATCAGTTTCGTAATCAGCAACCCCAAAACCCCTGACTACTCAGTTTCTAATTAATCATAGACGTCAAAGTCTGAAAAGAGCCTGAGAAAAAATAAATTTCAACCTTGAATAAGTAGACTTTGAATAGGTCAAATTCAAAAATGAATGTTGTATTCTTGATCAGCACCCCCGAAAACCCCCGAGTACCAAAATTTCTACATGATCTGAGACATTTTCCATCCTGTCCAACTCTGTTGGATTTCGATGGAATGAGTATCAATACTCTGCAGCTCGGTGACTATACTGTCCCCTTTGTCTCTTTCACAGGTCATTTAGGAATGGTGCTGGACTCTAAGCTGAACTGGAGAGACCATGCTCGATACGTGCATGGTCGGGCTGACTGTCTGATGTACCGTCTTTTCCACTTTAGGCACAGTATCACCTTTGAACTTAATACATTTATTGACCTGATCCCGGACTCTAATTTTAGAATTCCCATGCTTGTTAAAATACACAAAAACAGTCTTAAAGGGAGACAAATCTAACCCGATAGCCTGAAGTTTAGAGTCTATGTCAGCAACAAGTCTCTAAAGGGTCTGCGTGCTTCACGCCACGTTTTTCTTTTATGGAGGAGAGTCAATGAAAAAAGTCGTTTAGACAAAACCCAACTACCGACATACAGTGAATGATTGGTATAGTAATTAGAGGTGAAGAATTCATTCAGTAATAATCGTTTCTTGTTATTGTCTTGGCCAGCTAGACTGAGGGAAATGGCAACCCTCGTGTGTTAGCGGATGAGACTCATGGAATTATCATTTAAAAAATAGTTCAAATCTTACTTTAAAAAGCATTTCCATCTTATTGAATTCTCCAATAGACCTTAGCAACTTATACAGTGATAAGTAAGTGATAAAGTATGTAAGTATGATTTGCAGATAAAATAATAATTTTTTTGAAACGTGCGTGATGTAGCTTTTAAAATATGCTTAACTCACTGTAGTACACTCAATAACAAAATTGTTATGATTTTGGATTTTAATTTAATATAACAAAAGATTATATCAACTTTATAAAAAGGATACGTCTTAAATTAATTGATAATTTAATTTAATTAGCTGCTGATTATCACGGTCTGTGTTCTATTAATATATATTTTGTACTGCTCCTGCGCACGCTTCCGCTTTACGTATCGATATTTCCCCGCCACCTTGGATTTTCCCAGCAAGGTGCAATGATGCCGCACAGTTTTGTTATTTTTTATACAACTTAAACGCGCTGCTGAGTCGCATAATTATAACAAAAATAGGTTCAGTCTGGAATCAAAAGAAAAACATGCCAATGCTCATAAAATATGTCACGTTTACACGGCCGGTGAGAATGGCAAAAAAGTTAACTGAAAATGTCAAAAAAATCGGCCAATACGGTTTTATTCCTTGAAATTCGTACTTTCAGAATCCGTTTGAACGAAAATCCTAGCTGATCTTAACTTCAAATGGTGACAAAATAACTTTTTTTAATTTATAAAGTTTTAGACCAAAAATTTGATTTTTTATAAACACAATCATTAACATCAAGCGACGCTCTTGAATTTTTTTTCCACTCAACCACACATTCAAGTTATTTTTAATCAGAAATTTCTCCTCAAGCAAACTCTTGTGAATTTTTTTTTTTAATTCGAACTCATTTTTTAACAATGTAAGTGTAAGTTTACGATTACTCATGAACACTTAAAAATCGTAAAGTCGTGGATCAATAAAATATTTACGCTCAAAAATATTTATCTATTTCGTTAAAATATTAATGATAGCTGATCATTGATGCAAAAAACAATTAATAAATTTTTCAAAAAATTTAAAGTCATGAACATCATTTAGATAAGATCATAAATTAAACGCTAAATATATTTTACGAATCATTTTATTCTAAGCAATAGTAATTTTTTAAATAATAGAATACATTAACTCATAAAAAAACAAATTTCATAAAATTAACAGGAAACACAAGTCTTTATTTACATAGAATCAATTAAATAATTAACAAAATCATACATTTTTTTTAAATATGCTTTGAAGAAAATTCAATGACTGACTTTTTCAAATTTTTTATATACTGAGGATTCAGTAAAGAATTGATTTTGTATTTATTCCAATACTTTAAAAACTCGCTGTGTATAGCTTCTCCGGCTTGTTCTGACCACAGTCCTAAGCCATCTTCATTTAAAAAGCTTAGACTATGATTTAGATGGTTAAGGAGAACATGAATTTTCAGTGTCGGAGAAATTTCAATACATTGCAGAGCTTTCGATAATTCAGATACATGTTTATCTAAATCGGCCGTGATAAGTTTTAGCTTTCAAAGCTTTGATAAAGGGTAGTATTTTTAAAAAACCAACATTTTGAAAAATTTCTGGATCATTGAGATTATCAGCTTTTTCTAAAAGTTTTCTGCAAACGTTTCCCTCGAAAATTTCTCCTTGGTACATTTTCGATACTGAATACAATTTTTTGGCCAAATCAGCGCTAAATCTCTTCCAACAAGAGGTACAAGGCCGTCCCAAAATAAATGATTGACAAGTCCTAATAAAATATGTAGTTCTAGAATCACACACTTAGCAATGACTAAAACATCATCATCCTCATGAAAAAGTGGAAGATTAACTGTACTGTAACAATTTTTGGCGTGTTTATTATTTATATGCAGGGACTCAAATTTCTGATAATCTTCTCTGACATCTTTAAAAGTTTTCAACTTAAAACATTTTTCACCACCAGGTAAATGATCCGTTCGATCGTAATCAACGTTGAAATTTGAATCATTCCATTTCTTCGCTTCTCTCAAGTCTGGAAGTGAGATATAACAAAAGGGACATGGGTACGTTTCCATCAAAACTTTTCTGTGAATAAACAATGTGTACTCCTGTTAATGACTACTAACTTAGATTATTAAAAAAAATAGTTGATGAAAAAATTACTATTACTGAAAAGACAAACTCAAGCTTTCACGTAAATTTTTTGAAACAAAAAGATGAACAATGAAATTTGTGTATATACAATGAATAAATTATTTCAAGATTCAACCACAAAAAATGGCGTCGTGACGAGTTACATAAATTGATCACGCGTGGCGCTGCGGTCAATTCTGTAGTCGGTGTGGCCGTATGACTGATAAGTACAACAAGAACTATATAACAAATATAAGCAATAAAATCTGATGTGTTATGTAAGCCCTTATCGTACTTAATTTATGAAAAAATAAGACCAAAACTGATGAACTTGATCTTATTTAAAAAAAAGAATTTATTTTAGTTTTACAAAAACTTTGCGTCGGTATACATACATATAGTCTGTAATGAAAACAACTCAACTGCAATTTGAGGTTATTTATAAATTTACACTTATTTTTTTATACTTAAATATGTTAAAAAGTTTATTAATTGTTATTTTTTGCATCGATTGTCAGCTATCATTAATATTTTAACGAAATAGATAAATATTTTTGAGCGTAAATATTTTATTGATCCACGACTTTACGATTTTTAAGTGTTCATGAGTCATCGTAAACTTACACTTATATTGTTAAAAAATGAGTTCGAATTAGAAAAAACAATTCACAGGAGTTTGCTTGAGGAGAAATTTCGGATGAAAAATGACTTGAATGTGTGGTTGAGTGGAAAAAAAAATTCAAGAGCGTCGCTCGATGTTAATGATTGTATTTATAAAAAATCAAATTTTTGGTCTAAAACTTTATAAATTAAAAAAAGTTATTTTGTCGCCATTTGAAGTAAAGGTCAGCTAGGATTTTCGTTCAAATGGATTCTGAAAGTACGAATTTCAAGGAATAAAACCATATTGACCGATTTTTTTGACATTTTCAGTTAACTTTTTTGCCATTCTCACCGGCCGTGTATACGTAAAGAAAACTGCAAATAATAATTGTGGATTAAATTTTTTTTTATTTGAAACTACAGTACTACAATCATCTAGAGATAATTTTTCATTAATAAATTTTTTTTTATCCTCTAGATTCCGAAACAAATGCTACAAAGCTATACCGCGTGAAAAGTATCATTAAACATCCTTTATATGGTGAGAGCCATAAAGATTATGACATTGCTGTAATAGCCACTGCAGGTATAATTGAATTCACAAATGAAGTTGGCCCGGCGTGTTTACCTTTTCAACATGATTTAGATAGTTTTGGTGGTACTCTTGTTAACGTACTAGGTAAGTTTAATGACATAAATTGAAAACTCATTATCAAAAATGACAATGAGCAGTTGAGTAAATAAGCAAAGTGACCATGTCTCAGAGTTACCTGGCCTTGTAGGTATTACGTAAAAATGCGCTAAGCGCAAAGGAAGTTTAAAGTGTATTAGAGACTATTACAGTATTTATCAAGAAATTTAGAGCTGATCTTGATCTCAAATTTGTATCATCGAAAAAAAATAACAGTATTTTAATTTTAGGAACCAATAGTGTCATGTTATCTCTGTTATCATCACAGGCGTTAAATGATATTTTAAGGCGGAAAAACCTGTGATATGCGATAAGTACCCTTTGTATTTAGCGTATTTTTACGTGAAATGAGCTATGCAGTCAGTGAGATCTTTCGGCTTTTGCTGAATAAATGAGAGACTTTTACGCTTTTTTATATAGTTCTATGGTCTTTTTAGCGCTTCATTGTCTATGGACTTTATATAAAATTAACAAATACTAAATTAAACAGCGGGCTTCACCCGTCAAATTATGAAATAATGAAAAAAAATAATAATAATCAAAGAGACTGCTGAAAACGACCTTTCACTCGAAATGAAAGTGTGTAGCAGAAACATCTCTCTGATACTCAAAAAATTTCGATTAACTTTTGAAAAATTATTACATTTCTTTTACAGTTGAGGTAATAAACATCGGAATGTAACTGCATAAGAGCTTGATTAAAAGAAAATTCATTAAAGTATTGCGTCAATATATTTCCGAAGAAATCCAGTATACTCGAAAAAATTTTCACATAAAAAACTAATTCAATTAAATTACAGCTCAAAAGTTTAGCGCACCTTGAAATTTCATCTATAAAGAGTATAGTTGGGTAAGACAGTCGAATCGGCCCCCTCGACGAGTCCCTACAACATTTATACAGGGTGGCCCGTTTTAAATGTCAAACCCAAATAACTCGCTTGGGAAGGCTTGAATAAAAAAAATGTTGTTGCCAAGCGAGTTATTTGAGTGCAACATTTAAAAGGAGCCACCCTCATATATATAGTTATACTCCTAATGCAAACAGTTTTACTAATAATTCCGGTACGGTGACCTCATCGTACTGGAGTTATTAGTAAGGTTGGAGGACGATAAGATTCGGACATTGCAAATCAACGCCGATTGTGTTGGTACTGGGAAAAGTTCCGCCTCTCGACGAATATGTGTATTGAGCCAAGCCTGTAACGACCACTGGAAGTTGTGCACGGTTAATAATACAGAAGTCCATAACTGCAAAAAAAGATCAATGAAGATGCTAACAGCATTAACGGCCATAGTAACACAGATTCTAAGTTAGAAGGGTTGTATTTTATTTATTAAAATAAAAAGTTAATTGAATTTTGCTCAACTTAGCTAGGATGCATTAATATACGATATACATACAATGTACTTTGAAAAAAATTTTTTAGCCTCGATTTTTCACGCATTTTTCTATATTTTGGTTTAAAAATTTTTTTTTACCATATTAGTTTCATGGTTATATTTTTTATAAGATAAAATTTTTTGACTCCAAAGTATTGTAAAGTTCGAAGGAAATGGAGGTTGAAATTTTTTTTTTTTTTCAAAATATTGTATGCATATCTAGTGCACCTTAGATCAGTAAAGCTATATTAAATCCATACTTTTTTTTAAATAAATAAAATATGAGTGCGGAACCAAAGAAATCTTAGAATCTGAGTTTCTGTGGATCTAAAACGGAAATCAGTTAACCAGATGATTATGAAACTAATCATGTTGATCAGACGTGGACTCTAGGTGATACCATACAACAATAGTTAGTACAGCAAGATTTCAAATGTATTTCACACGACATTTATAAAAAAACATTTCACTGATGTGTTAAAGTGGTTATAGCTGACCTAAAATATAGTTGTACACGCTCATTTCCCCCCGCACTGACGCCACGCGTCATGGCTGCTGGCGCTGCTCTAAATCACTTTAAAGTCACGCGTTTTTCATTGTTTATACTTCGTTATCTCAAAAGTAAATACCGCTTGCTATATTTTTCTTTGTTTCTCAGGATTCCTTACATCTTGCCCTACCAGAAAATGTGTTTTTGTAAAATATTTCAAGAAAACTGAATATTCAATTCCAGATAAATGAGGATGGTTAGGTGGAGGTTACGGTGAAGAAGGTTGGGAGGAGAGATAAGGTGAGGGAGGGTTTTTTATTTCACTTAAAGATGTATATAAAGCTTTTTAAAAATTTAAAGAACTTCAACAAAACTTTAAAGTTAGTGACTCAGATGGATAAGGTTAGTAGAATTGTTTAGTAGATTGGGTGAGATATGTGGAAGATAAAGTACGGTATTTGAAGTAAATCAATTTTGTGAGTTCAGTAATGTGGTTAAGATCAAAGTAGGTCAGGTAGTTAATGATGAAAACGTTAGTATGGTTAGTAGGGTTCTTAATATGGGTAAGAATAGTAAAGTGGGTTAGATAAGGTGAGTGATGGTTGTGGGCTGGTAGATATATTAAACTTTGGCTCTACTTATTATTTTCATGTACAGTAAACGTTGTCGACGGAAATCCAAGGGACCGGGAAAAAAAATTTCGGGAAGACAACTTTCCATCTTGAAGAAAGTTGAATGAAAAATGTACCAAATAGTAGTTTAAAAAAAATTATTTTGTTTATTTAACTTGATTGTTTTATATCAAAAGAAATTATATTAATTTATTAACATATTAAGATAGAAAAACAATTATTTTTACGATATAAATTTTCAAAAATCGTTTTTCCATGTGTCGACCAAAGTCATCTGTTTTTTTTTTTTTTTTACATAATTCAAATTTTTGCAAAATATCTTCAACTTTATTTATGGAGTCAATTAATTGTGGGTGATTTTTCAAAGCAGCAAAGTCGTCAAGATCATCCAAACAAGAAATATCTTCCGGGAAGATGCAATTTTACATTTGCCTGAGTCTTCTTTGCCAGCTTCACAATCAGACTCCTCATCAGATTGTTCTGACACGTCCACGTTATTTTGAAAATGAGGACCATTGGTCGTGAGCTATATCATAAGAAATAAACGTTTCAGCATCGATTTCCAAACGTATTTATTATAGTTTTAATTAATTTAACTCTGTTGAAATGTAAACATACAGCTCATAGCGAGTGACGTAAGCGAGCGTGTGAGAGTGTGTGTGTAGGCTCGATCGTGCAGCGCGCGTGAGGCGAGACCAGTCGTTCATCTGCGTTCGTCCACTCTAGTAGGTGTAGTGGCCGCAGTAAGATAAACTGAGCTAGCGACACATGTAATATGTATTCAGCATAAATTTACGTAAAGTATAAAGTTGTTGTTATCAAGATAAGAATAACTGTAAGACCAAACTTGTTAATCATATTCATTAATAATATTACTCTAATAAACTTCATTCAAATACAAATAACCTCAGAGTAATTAATTACGAACTAACACAAGATCCACGATTCTGCATGACTACAATAGTATTTTAAAACTTTTATTAGTTTATTTTAACTATCTCATATTGTAGTAAAAGCCCATAGCATTTTATGAAAAATAACAATTTTATACGCAAATAACAGTACTCATTAAAAAGAAAAAATCGTCGATTTATTCAATAAATTAATTGAAATTTAATTACAATGTATATAATTTAAGAAAGTACCATCGCCGTGTACCGCACACGGTGCACGGTACACTTTTTTTAAGATTTATTTTAGAGTTTATGTGAAATTAAGTGTGTTATTTTGGACGGACTCTTCGATTAAAAGTTACAACTAGTATCTCTTAAAAGTTAGGTGGGTTATAAGGGATAAATTATAGAATTTCAGGTAAAAAGCTATTGTGTGCACCATGTACTCTCGATAAGCATCATATCGGTCTTCTTTTCAAGTGGCGCGCCGTACAGTACATGGCGATGGTACCTAGATTTAACCATTATTTAATTTTCAACGTATTATTATTTAATAATATAATCACGTTATTTATTATAATATTATTAAATAAACGTGATTATATTATTATTAAATAATCTTTTAACTAATAATACGTTGAACGATGTTCGCATCGTCAAGCTTGATGTATCTTTATCAGACTTCTTGGAAAGTTATATCTGGGATATTCTAAGTTCATCGCTAACTAGTGGATGAGTTGAATTTAACAATTTCAAATATTTTTAATTTTTCAAATAAACTTCGAACTGGTTCCGAGACAAAAAAGTTTCTTTTTTAAAATATCCAACTCAATCTCCGTATTTAAATAATATCGATTTGGGATCAAGTAGAACGAATGATTCACGACAAAAGCATAAGAAATTTTAATGATTTTGTTAAGTGCCCACGAGGACACTGAACTGTTCCCTAGTTCTAACAGCGCGGGAGGAAAAAACTAACCGGTAAAGGCTATCACATGAACGTCGCGTGTTTTGAGTGTGAAGTTAAGTTAGAGTAGTGCAAGACGCGGGACGCGGGATGTGGGAAGTCTTGCATCCCACGAATTCCTGTGATAGCCTTAATAGCCGATGCTGGTCTCGTGACGTCTGGCTCGTATTTTTTGGTGATCATTCTGGCTTTGGTTTTTCCATGCTGTTGGAAGGAGCGGGTGGTTCATTTGATAATTATTTAATTTATTTTTATGAGATTTCTTGAATATTTGTAATGGGGTAAATTCGTAAAAAGGGCCTCCCTTAATTATTTAAAGTAGTTTCCCAGGCCCTCCCATTACAATAAAATTCACCCCAGAAAAATCAGGGGAAAACTCCTTAATAACCTCCGGGACTGGTTGGTGAGCTAGAGAGAAGAAATAAAGTTACTGCAAAATTTTAATTTAATTAAGTCTTACTCTTGTCTACTAGAAACCAAAAAAAAATTTAGTCTAAATTTACAAGAAATCTTCTCTTGGTAACAAAGAAAAGAAACTATAAAGTAAGTCTACAAAATGGTGGGTAACGACGCCACGCCAAGAAAATCCTAGTTAAATTTATACAACAAAAATTTTAAACGTAAGCAAACGAATTTTCATTCCTCACGCACTACCTACCAAAAGAAATGAAGAGCATGCTTTACAAAAATTTATTAAATAAAAATCTTACGGTTTATCAGATTTATACTTACTAGCTCTTCTGAGCGCGCTTCAAGCGCGCATAGGAAAAAACAATAAGAGTAACCTCAAAATGCACTTTTCGAATATTTTAAAAACTTGTTCACCAATCAGCTCACGAATAAAAATCTTGCGCAAGATGGCGATAGCTCTCTTTTATAAAGGGATAAGTTATTGGCTTAACTTTCAGCTTTATTGCCTATAAGTTATTGGCTTAGCTTTCAGAATGATTATTGGCTTAGCCTAGTCCCAAAATGGCCACTTATTGAATACTTTTTTTTTTTTTTTTAATTTGGTTTTCCAACTCACTAGTGTTTGGCAAAATAATCCAAGTTTTTTCTTATTTTCTCGATCACCTAGCTGTAGTAAAGAAAAAAAAAAAAAAAGTCTACCAAAAATCTCAAAAGGAAACTAGAAAGAAAAGTTCACACTCCCAAAAACGACCTTGCTCTACGGCTACCGAGAACAGAATGACACTCCCCGCGTCTCGCTAACTCAACTTCCTTCCTCACCATTCTTCCCCAACACTCTCAGCCAATCAACACAATTCTATATAAGCATTTCATCCACACTGGCGGAACAGTAAAATGTCCACCAATCACATTCATACACGCCACACTATCCAATCACACTCGCTTCAACAATATTTCCGGCGGCGATCGGTACGCCACTTTAGAAACGCGCTCAAACAAACAATCTGCCCTATACGCACAGCCAGTTCACGCTCACTCAATAGTTACACTTACACTCACGTCTATGTCTCTCGCCTGTGGTGCGCGCACGTGCCTGCAGACGCAGTCCAGTCTCGCGTCGTCTGCCGAGAAAAAAAACGCCATGCCCCTCCTGCGTTGCCGGAGTCTCCCGGATGGAGAGTCGTGACCCACATATGCGTGTGTGCCGTGCGCGTGCCGTGTGTCCGTGCTGCTGCAACAGCATTCAGCCGACGGCAGCCGTAACCACGTGGTCAGCCTCAGCTGCGAGTTGGACGCGGCGTGATTATCACCTGGGAACAGTAAACAAAACAAATTAACTTAATTTGTTGTTTCCCAGGTGACTTGACACTGGGAAGAAAATAAATTTACGAGGGATTCACTCCCTCGCAACTCCCCCCTGCCAAGTCGAAACACACTCGTTATGTTTCGCTTGACAAACACCCGGCAATGTCCAGTCACCTCTGGAAACCACAAATAGCAAAAATGGTAGTATACTCACTGCTCAGTCTACTCAATTTTCTTCAGAATGGTCTACTTCGTCTACAGTCCAGTCGTGTCTACATTTTGTCTACAAGTCAGTCGTTTCTACATAAAAAAAAATAAATAGAAAAAAAATGAAAAAAAAATATAATAATAAGTCTACAAAAAAGACTTATTCGAGTCGCCGACGTTTCAGTCGCTCGTTCTCCCGCCATACCTGACGAATAACTTCGGGTCTGACATCGTCCGCGAGCCGTTGAGCCATGAGCAAAATCTCCATGGCACTCAACACCCTTGGCTCCACCAGATTCATCGGTTCCAGGCGATGCCAGACCAAAGCGTCAACAAGGTTGGCCGGAGAAGGAGCGACCGGAACCTCGACGACCTCTGCAAGCTCGTCCCCATTGTTGTCCTGGGCGCGTTTCCCCGAGACCGATCCTCCCACCGCTGGTCCCGAACCCAGCATGCCCCCTTCGGGGACAACCCCGTTCGCAGAGTTCGGCGTGTCCCACCGAGTCCTTCTTTTGGCTCGGGACATGGCCGCAAACTGTTCGACGGGGAGGACCGCCCTCGCTTTGTTGCGTTTCCGATTACGCAGGGGTAATCGGTACGCTGAACTACAGCGAGGGCACTCCTCCACTCGAACACCCCTGTGACCGCAGTTATCGCAGAAGGGCTTTACGAGGTAGCAGGGGCAGTGGCGAGTCTCATGGCTCAGAGACCAGCACCCGCAGCAACATTTGGGGGGTGGGTCTATGTGGGGGTCTGTGGCTACGACAGCTAGACCCCGAAACAATCGACCCTCGAGCTTGGCTGGAAGGCCTCGATTGAAAAAGGGTAGGTTGTACCCATTGGGGAGTAAGTCGTTGACATCCGTCCGAGTAGGAGCCCTTGTCACCTCCACGGTCTCCATGGCAGTCGGAACTGACACGGAGGTCGCGGGAGCGACTGGACTCGAACCTAGAACGGTACGTTTGACGGCCCCCCGCCCAACGGGAACCCGGACCTGTCCGTCCGTGATCGTCATGGTCGTCGGGGTCTGCTCTTCGGCTGGTAGGATCACTGGGGCAGGAGGGCTGGACGGAGTGTGTGGTGGGGGGAAGAACGATTGGATCTCCCGGAGCAGTAGTCGTCGAGGTTGAATTGTCGCCGAGGGTTGTGCTTCTTCTTCTTCTTCTTTTTCTTCCTCCTTGGCGCTGACTCCTCCCTCTCCCTTTGTTTCTCCTCTCTCAGGTCGTCCTCATATCCAGCCGGGTAGATATTCGAAGGTAGATATTCAGCTCCGAGTAGGCCACTGGAACCCCATCGATCCCCCTCGATGACACAGTGGCCTGGTGCGGGATCTCGTCCCAAGGGATAGCCAAGTCGAGAAGGGTGCTGGAAGGTGGCGCCTCTTTCACGAACTCCATGGTCTCCTCTCCCTCGGGAAAAACCCGGCCCGCGTTCCGCCACTCATAGGCCACCAGTTCCTCCTCGGTGGCATGGCTCGCGGCCAATGGGTCGAGACCTCCATCCGTTTCAGCGACCACCTCGTCTACGACCTGCCATGGTCCTTGATCCTCCTCCTGCAAAAAGAGAACCTCCACCCCATGGAGGACTTTGTTAAACGACGGAGCCTCCTGGCTCTCGTCCTAGGAGAGGGGGCCGAGGTCTACTGGGAGGTTACCTGGCGGGGCAATCACCGCCTGTATTGGGGTCTCTTCACCCTCGGGAGCCTGGCGCGTCTCCGATGGTAAGGAGGCCAAACACTCTTCGGCCACAAGCTCATCCAACAGTTCGTGGTAATGGTCCTCCACGAACATGTTGGTGAGTTTCTCTGGCCAGTCGTCTGTCAAGCTTACTGCTTCCGCCATCCTGTGAACAAATTTTTACAACAAACAAAATAATAAGTCTACTATTCACTTATGGCTCTACCTTCCCGGACTACACAGGGCAACACAGTCTACTACCTGCTATCCATAAACTAAAAAAAAATAAAAAAAAATAATAACCAGACGACACAAAGTTAGTCTGCACATACCTGAAAGAAAAGAGAAAACACAAGAAAAATCAACTACGGCATTATTTATTCCTTGGCTTCAGATATTTCTTCAACCGACTCACATAGATCATACTGTTAGCCTTAGGTCCAACTCCCTCCAACCAATAAGTCACTGGAGGTTCGAACTTAGCAATCTTGAATGATCCGTCCCACTTTGGTACTAACTTTACAGACCTCCCTTCTGCCGCGTTCGATAACGTCTTAATTTGTCTCCATACCCAATTTCCAACATTAAATGTCACCTGTCTACGACCTTTGTTGTACGCCCTTGTCTGTGTTTCCCTGGATTCGTCTAGATGTCTAGCCACTAGATCCCTCAAAGCATCCAACCTCTTCATCCGATCTATCCATATCTCTGGATTCATCTCTAGCTTAGGGCCTCTCACTTCCAGCTCTCGTCGAAGACTTTTGACCGGTTGTGGTTGTCTACTAAAGTTTAGATATGCTGGGGACACCTTTGTTGAACTTTGTATCGCCGTGTTCACCACGTGCCTGAACTCATGTAAGTGTTGGTCCCAAGTTCGATGATCGTGTCCCACGAAGATGGCGATCATGACCTTGAGAGTCCTATGACTCCTCTCTACCAGATTTGACTGTGGGTGATACGGTGGAATCAAAGCTCTCTTGATACCGAATTCTTCTAGGAGTTTATCCAGATCTTTATTTTGAAACTCCTTACCATTGTCTGACAGGAAGAAATCGGGAGTTTCCTAACGGAATAAGATCAATTCTTCGAATACCCTCGCTATGCTCTTTCCTATAGCAGTACGCAGAGGTTTCAGCTCCACCCATCGCGTAAATAAGTCCTGGAACACCAAAAAGTATTTGTTTTGAGTTTTGCTTATTGGAAACTCCATCAGGTTGGTTGAAACCACTGCTCAGGGTTGTTCCACTATTTGCTTGCCCATCAGTCCCTGTGGTCCCAGTTGAGAGACCTTGTACTGCTGACAGAGTTCGCATTCAAATATGTAGTTCTGGACATCGTGCCAAATGCCTGGCCCATAATATTCTCCGGCCACCCTGTTGTAGGTCTTATTCTGGCCCAGATGTCCTGACGATGTCAGACTGTGAGCATCGTGAAGAATCCTCTCTCTTTGGTTCGTAGGGATCTACACTCTCTACAATTTCTCCTACCTAGTCTACATCATAGCTCCTTGACAACCAGTCGGGCAAGTAGTGATTAACACCTTTGCGATGAACGATCGTAAAATCCCATTGCTGGAAAAACAAAGCCCACCTTTCCAGTCTACCAGTTGGATCCTTCAGGTCTTTAAGATACTTCAAAGCACTGTTATCGGTTATTACCGTAAAATGAGTATCCTCAATGTACGGCCGGAATTTCTCGATGCCAAATTAAACAGCCACCATTTCCTTCTCCGACACTGTGTAGTTTTTCTCATGGTTTTTCAACATGTGACAGGCAAAACAGATAGGATGTTCACCATCTTCAAAGTCTTGGGTTAAAACCGCTCCAACTGATTCTTGGCTGGCATCTGTTTGGACCGTAAATGGGAGCGTGAAATCTGCTCTCGCTAACACTGGAGCTTCTGTGAGTGCCTTCTTCAGAGTTTCAAAAGCTTGCTGCTCTTCCGTTTCCCACTTCCAAGGGAATTTTTTTGACGTCAGTCTGGTCAGTGGAATTTTTATCTCTGACTCATGTTCTATGAATCGGCCGTACCAGTTAATGACGCCGAGGAAACTTCTCAGACCTTTCAACCCCTTTTTTGCGGGAATCCTCAGAATAGAGTCTAGCTTTTCTGGATCAGGTCTCAACCCTTCCGAATCCAGCAAATAACCCAAAAATTTCACTCGTGAGCAACAAAACTCACATTTCTTTGCGTTCACTACCAAACCAGCTTCTGTCAACCTCCTCAGCACGAACTCTACCCAATACAGTAACTCCATAAATGTGAGGGCAATGATGATTATATCATCTAAGTAGGCAAACACATTTGGTTCTACACTGGGCCAAATAACGCGTCTATTAATCTTTGGAAAGTTCTTGGGGAATTTGAAAGACCAAAAGGCATTCGCATAAATTCGAATAATCCTTTTCCTAGAACTGCAAAAGCTGTATACTTGCGACTCGCAGGATCCATGAAAATTTGGAAGTACGCCTGTTTTAAGTCTATCTAACATACATACCTGGCTTTCCGCAATATGTCTAACCCCGTGTCTACACTGGGTAAGGCATGCGCGTCCTGGCAAGATACCTTATTTACATCTCTGTAATCTATGCAAAACCTTTAATCTCCATCACCTTTCTTTATGATTACCGGTGCACTTCTCCACTCACTATTCAAAAATTGAATGATTCCTGTCTCTAACATCTTGTCTACTTCTCTACGAACCACCTCTTCCATAGCCTGTGACATTCTCCGATGAGCATGACGTACCGGCACTGCTCCTTCTGTCAGTTCTATCCGATGCTGCGTGAGAGTGTGAAACCCTGAAATTCTTCCGGCGGAGGCAAAATTTTCTTGGCTAGGTCTTCTATCTGTCATTTTTCTTCCTCTGTGATATTGACCAGACCTGCGCATTCTGTCAATATCTCTGCCACCATTTCGATTCGCCGTTTCTCTTCTGGTGTTTCCTTCACCACTGCACATTCTGCAATTAGAGTTTCACCACTCTCTCCATCAGCCTTCGTGAATTTGTGACAAATCCCACTAGAACCACTCTTCCATGAACCCGCCGCGTAATCACAACGAATCTCAAAGGCTTGAATGTAATCTTGGCCCAGAATGAAGTCATTGATGATACCTTCCACCGCTCTGGGTGAAATTTTCTCTATCCAGCCATCTATATTGATATTTAGGTCTAATTGACCTAAGACCGTAAGATAGTCATTACCCACTTGTTTGAGACTTGTAGCGCACGGTTTTAGTTTCGCCTGAAAATGCTTGGCTACCGACTCCCATACAATAGACACCGTGGCACCACTGTCGTGTAAAGCTTGGAATGGTTTCCCATCCAACAAGATCTTGAAGAAAAACCTGTTATCTCTCACCATCCACTTCTTCAACTGGGCTTCGCACAGTTCCACCCCGCCCCCCTCCTTGACGTGAACTAGTCTGAAAACCTTTAGCTTGTTCTCTCAACTTTTCAGTAGGGGCTTTGTATAACCTTCGATTTGGAGACCAGTTGATTTGTTCCACGAATTTCTGCATGGCAACATTTATCTGTGTCAGTTGCTCATCACTTATATCATCCCTACTTGCCAACCTTTCAATCAACTGTCCTGACTCTTCCTCATTAACCTCTAGATCACCTTCTTTCCCCTCGTCTACATTTCTCACCTCATCCATTTGTCTACACTTAACGCTGATTTCACCATTAATTTCACCAGCTTTTTCACCTGTCGTTACTTTTGTCTTGTTTACTCTGTCGCTAGTACTTTCGTTTACCTCCCTGTATACGATTTCTGTAGGATTTTCACAAAACTTTTCACTTTTAGTTACTCCTGACCTTGTTACTCTACTGCCAATACTTATGTCCACACCCTTGTCTACATTTTCTTTGGCATTTTCACAGGTCCTTTCACTTTCGATTACTCCTGCTTCTGCTACTTTATTTCCATGATTAATTTCTTCCTGCACTGGTGTTATTCCTTCCTCACTCACCTGTACCCCACTCTCGTTTTTAGGAATTGTTCCTGTTTTCCTGGCCTTAAAATCATTCACTACTTTCCACACATCCCATTTTTCACTCTCATCACTCTCACTCTCTGTCTCCCTAAACTCCTCTACTTCCTCACTTTCCTCTCCATCCGCCCAACCTTCCTCCACCATCTCCCCCACCTGTTAATCCACATCCATCTTTCTGTCTACTTCATTACTGTTGTTTACTGTTGTTGGGGCCCCCGTTTGTTGTTTGGGAGTGTTGGGCCACCCAACACTCCCGCCTTGGCGTTTTCCAGCAAGGCTAACAACTTTGAACAATTTCCACAGTTTCTCACTGTAACACCCTTTGCTGCACAAACTTGACAACTCGTTTCCTGGGCATTCAATGGACAATTATTTGCAATATGTCCAGTCTGTCTGCATTTATAGCAGCATAGATCTGTGCATTCCCAAATCCGATGACCAGGTCCTCAACAATTACGACAGTTGCCCATTAGTCTACCTTCACTTTGAGTTTGTTGTTGTCGTGATTGTTGTTGTTGAGCTTGTCTACTTTCTCCTTCAAATTGCTGTCTAGCTTGCTGTTGTTGATTTATTTGTTGTACTTGTAGACGTGGTTGTTGTTGTGAATTTTGTTGTGTTTGTATTTGAGGTCCTAGTTAAGGTGGCCTCATTTGTTTATTGACGTTTTGTTGGCTATACTGGTTGTTCTACCAGCCATTTTGATTGTTAACGTTATTTTGCTTATTTTGTCAGTTTGGTTGATTACCTCACAGGTTATTTTGCACCTAAATACGTGCTACTTCATTTTTCTGACTTTGAATTGGACTGTCTCCCTTTTTGTTCTTTTTGTTTTTCTTTCTCGCCTTCTTTTCCTCATCACTAACAGCCACGACTTCATTTACTGCAGCCACTTTGCTTTTCGTGCTCGTAAATGCTGCTATAGGTATCCGGCATTTGTCTTTGGTTGGTGGTCCTACAAATCTGTTACAATCCTCTTTCTGTCTTTCGTATTTTCTTTCGTAGTGTTCTGAATCGTCTACCATGTCTACTCTTTTGCTATCCAAGTAACACTTGTATTCAGGCTGCAACCCTCTTCTTATTATGTCTATCTGTTTATCTTCCTCCAGAGGGCGTTTTAAATATTTAAATAGGACTCCCAGACAAGTGATGTAATTTGAGATCATTTCTCCTTTGCCTTGAGTCCTATTCCTTATTTCGTCCATGACCTCATACTGTGAGTATTTACCAATAAAGTTCCTCTGGAACGCCTTTTTAAACTCATGCCACGTTTCAATCTTCAAAATCGCCGTGTCGTACCATCTCAGGGCCCGATCTTCCATTACACTCGCTACTGTGTTTATTATTTGAGTGTCCGACATGTTACTATTCCGTCTATACCTGTCTAGCTTGTTAAAGAATTGTTCTGGGTTTTCTTTTCCCTCATCCCCTGAGAATTTCAAGTTCCAATCTTTGAAAATTCTCACACAATTGATATTGCCGATCTTCCATTACACTCGCTACTGTGTTTATTATTTGAGTGTCCGACATGTTACTATTCCGTCTATACCTGTCTAGCTTGTTAAAGAATTGTTCTGGGTTTTCTTTTCCCTCATCCCCTGAGAATTTCAAGTTCCAATCTTTGAAAATTCTCACACAATTGATATTGCCAGACTGTGTATACCCGTGTCTACGATGTCTTATTGGTGATCGGCTGTCTGACGATGAACTGCTGCGATTTCGTCTTGAGACGTGTCTATATTCTCTCAAACTGGATCTACTGCGATAATTTCGTCTACGTCTGCTATGTTCCCTATCACATCTATGGCCTCGGATCCACGACCCATGAAGACGTTCCTCAGATGAAGAAGACGATCGGTGTCGATGGCCTCGCAGTCTACTATTGAATCTTCTATGACTCCGTTCTCGTGACGATGAATCCCTTCTCTCACGAGACGGGGATCCGTGACGATTGTGTTGAGTTACGGAAGTTCATAGTTTACTACGATGTGAATGTCCATGATGTAGTTCTTTGGACCTCGATCTTCGATCTCTTCTTTCTAAAGAACTGTGATCATGTTCCCGAGATTTAACGTTGACGTGACGTCTTTCCCGTGATGTAAATTTATATCTCTTATGACCAGATGTAGTTTTGTAGTGGTTCTCCATCGATGAGGATCTAAAACGATATTCACGATGATTAGACGACTCATTCTTTCTACCATGATGAACCTTGTTTGACTTGTTACTCTCGTGCTGTCTAGTTATCGCATCGTCGTTTGTATCGCTACCACTTCTTGTATACCGTTTGTTTTGTTTTCTTTCATTGTACAGTTTCTTTTCTTTTCCGAATCTTTTCATTTCTTCCTGTCTTCCTTCTACTTTTCCATTTCTAGAACTTCTTTTTACCAGCCGTTTTTTTAGTAGTTGCGAGGGAGTGAATCCCTCGTAAATTATTTTTTTTTACCTGGCAGTGTCAGGTCACCTGGGAAACAAAGAAATAATTAATTTGTTTGTTTACCTTCCCAGGTGATAACCATGCCACTTTCTCGCGCAGCAGAAGCCGACCACGTGGCGACGATCGCCGTCGGTTGGACGCTGCTGTTGCAGCAGCACGAGCACCCGGCGCGCGCACGACACATACACACACACACACATGTTCACCACCCGGGAAGGCTCTCCCGGCCCAGGGCGCGCACGTACACACACATACACCACACACGGGTTCCGATTCTCCGTCGGGGAGTTTTCGGCGACGGAGGAGGTGCGCGGCGCGTGTCGGCAGACGACGCAACTGCGTTGCCAAGCGCGTGCACGCACGCTCACCACAGTAGACGCGGGCGTGAGTGAGATATTATTTTTTTTTTGTATTGTGTACGTTGCGCGAACAATGTGTGCGTATGGGGGAGAGCGAGAGAGAGAGTATGTGCGCGAGGGATAGGTTAACGCAGTGAGTGCCTCGGGTACATTATTTTTATTCTTTATTTTGGATTTTCGCGCGTACTATAGGTGGCGTGGCGATCACCACCGGAAGATTGTAGACGGGAGCGTGATTGGGTGTTGTGGCGTGAATGTGTCTGATTGGTGGACAAATGACTGTTCCTCGAGTATGAATGAGGCTTAGTTAGATTAATTTGTGTGGATTGGCGGAGAGTGTTTAGAGGGGATGGTGAAGAAGGAAGTCGAGTCAGAGAGACGCGGGGAGCGTCACTCTGTTCTCAGTAGCCACAGCGAGAGGTAGTGTTTGAGAGTGTGTTTTTTTTTTTGAGTTTCTTTGAGTAGACTTTTTCCTAAGTTCCCTTTTCCTAATTTTCTTTAGTTTAGTTGTAGACATTTTTTTTATTATTTACAGCTAGGTACAAGAAGAACTCGAAGACTTGGGTTATTTCCTTCTTGCAATACCGAGAGTTGAAACCCCAGAGAGTAGCCATTTTGGGGCAATCAGAGAATTTTGGTCGAAATTTTTGTAACGTAAGGTTTTTGTTTTATTTTATTGGAAACTTTATATGGCATGGTTTTTCCGGAAATTTTGTATACTGCACGATAAATGAGAATTCTGTTCGGCTAGTATTAAAGGTTTATTGAATTCGATAGAGTTTTTTTTTTTTGTCTTGGCGCGGCGTCGTTACCCGCCATTTTGTAGACTATTTTATAGTTCTTTTAATTCCTTTGTTCTCAAATTAAAATTTTATTTTTTTTGTAATTGTAGACTTGATCTTTTTTTGTAGACAAGAATAAAATCAAATTTAACCTAAATTTTTTTGTAATAATTTATTTTCTCTCTCTCTAGCTCACCAACCGTTCCCGGAGGTTTTCTCTCCGTGGAAATCCTGACCCCAGATTAAGGAGTTTTCCCCGAGAGTTTTTGTGTGAGATTTTTCTTGTAACGGGAGGGCCCGGGAAACTCCGTTAATTATTTAAGGGAGGCCCTTTTCTTAAGAAATACCCCGTTACATAGTTCGATCTTAATATCACCTGAATCTCCACTCTCATAACTCTCTTCTCTTCTTCAGTCCATTAACCTTTCCATATGTCTACTCGTGTCTACTTTTTGTTCACTCAAACGATAGTTTAATTGTTTGTTTTCCCATTCCAGGTGTAAACCGTGTGACGGAGATGTGAACAAGTTTTTCATATCCAGAGGTGGTTGAATTATGGTTTTTCTCAAACCCGTTTCATTCATTTTCTTCTTTGTGCCATCGTTCTCTGGAATTGAGTAACTTGTCTTTGATTCTTGGTCTTTATTGTTAGGTGTTTCATTCACTTCCAACTGTTTTTGTGTTCTCACCACATTCATTTTCCTGTGAATGTCTACCAACTCTTCCACTAATTGATTTTTTCCTTTATCTTGTGAATTATTCTCGTCTCCATCGGTCTGATATTCATTCACGCTATCATCTGTCACCAATTTGTCTTCTCTTATTCCCGGTTTTTGACTAGTTTGTCGGGGTTTTCTCTGTTTGTGTTTTCTCGTGTTTAGTACGCATTCTTTTGCTGGTTGCTCCTTCGGATCCATTCCTTCATTGTCTCCAGATGGTATCCACGGAACGTCCAACCTCTTTCCTTCTTGGATTAACTCAACTCATAATAATCTTTCACAGACCATCTCGAAAGAGCCAGTTGTACTGGCTTTCCTTTTTCCCAGTTCTTTCTTCACTTGATTTTCGCTCACTGATCTTATTTCGTTCAACCTTTTCCTAATGTCACGTGAATTATTTACTAGTCTTCTCATACTGTCTACATATTTTTGGTATTCCATCTTCTCTGCTATTTCTCCCGAGAACACAAACAATAGAGAAAAAAAAATTCACTGTGTATTTAATTCCCAACCTAAAGAAAAAAAAAACTTTCTTCACTGTCTACAATTAATCTAGAATTTGAGAAAACAAAAAAAAATTTCACTGTCTACACTTAATCTTGAACCTGAAAAGTAAATTTCACTGTCTTCAATACTCTTGAACTTGAAAATAAAATTATCACTGTCTACAATACTCTTGAACCTGAAAATAAAATTATCACTGTCTACAATACTCTTTAACACTGAAAAAAAAATTTATCACCGTCAACAGTTTTCTTCAACAACTAAAAAAAATATATTCACTGCCTACAATACTCTTGAGCCTGAAAAAAAATTTATCACTGTCTACAGTTTTCTTCAACTAAAAAAAAATATTCATTGTCTACAATACTCTTGAATTTTTCGCTTTACAGTACAAATAAATCTTCCTGAAACCTAATAAAATCAAAAAAAAAATTAGAATTTTTTAGTTTACGCTAGCCAACAATTAAATTATATTATTTTGTTGGACACTAGCCAACAATAAATTTATATGAATTTTGTTGGATACTAGCCAACAATAAATTAATATGAATTTTGTTGGACACTAGCCAACAATAAATTTATATGAATCACATAAAGATTCCCAAATATCCATCACCAAATGTTAATCCATAAATTTGCATTCATGCGTCCCTCCGTAATTCCGTACTTAATAAAAAAAACGAGACCAAATTTTCAAATTCCACTTTGAAAATTTTATTCATCCCTGACTCCAAAATTATTCTAAGTTCTCTCCCGAAAACATTCTAAGTTCCTAACCTGTCTACTCAAACTTTTTAAGTCTCACTTTTCGAAATTTTTCGAAGTTCCAGTTCACAAAAAAAATTTTTAAGTCCATCTTTCGAAAAATCTCCCTAATTTCCTTGCTCTCAAAAGAAAGAAAAAAAACAATAAAAATACCCTCAATTAAAACCAAAAACAAAATGCAATAAACAAAGAAATAAAAATACTCCTTCTCTCTTCACCACCTTTCCGTATGTTAATTTTTATAAAGAAAAATTAACAAAAAAAAATTTTGTTCGGGTGCCATTTGTAATTGGGTAAATTCGTAAAAAGGGCCTCCCTTAATTATTAAAAGGAGTTTTTCGGGCCCTCCCATTACAATAAAATTCACACAAGAAAAATCGGGGGAAAACTCCTTAATTCTGGGAGTTAGGGTTTCCACGGACAGAAAACCTCCAGGACTGGTTGGTGAGCTAGAGAGAAGAAATAAAGTTACTGCAAAATTTTAGTTTAATTAAGTTTTATTCTTGTCTACTAGAAACCAAAAAAAAATTTAGTCTATATTTACAAAAGAAATCTTCTCTTGGTAACAAAGAAAAGAAAATATAAAGCAGTTCTATAAAATGGCGGGTAACGACGCCGTGCGAAGAAAATCCTAGTCTAATTTATACAACAAAAATTTTAAACGTACGCAAACAAATTTTCATTCATAACGCACCACCCACCAAAAGAAATAAAGAGCATGCTTTACAAAAATTTATTAAATAAAAATCTTACGGTTTATCAGATTTATACCTATAAGTTTTTGGCTTAGGCCTAGTCCCAAAATGGCCACTTATTGAATACTTTTTTTTTTTTTTTTTTTTAATTTGGCTTTTCAAATCGCTAGTGTTTGGCAAAATAACCCAAGTTTTTTCTTATTTTCTCGATCACCTAGCTGTAGTAAAGAACAAAAAAAAAAAAAAAAGTCTACCAAAAATCTCAAACTAGAAAGAAACCTAGAAAGAAAAATTCACACTCCCAAAAACGACCTTGCTCTACGGCTACCGAGAACAGAATGACGCTCCCCGTGTCTCGCTAACTCAACTTCCTTCCTCACCATTCTTCTCCAACACTCTCAGCCAATCAACACAATTCTATATAAGCAAGTTTCATCCACACTGGTGGAACAGTAAAATGTCCACCAATCACATTCATTCACGCCACACTATCTAATCACACTCGCTTCGACAATATTTCCGGCGGCGATTGGCACGCCACCTTAGAAACGCGCTCAAACATACAATCTGTCCTATACGCACAGCAAGTTCACGGACACTCAATAGTTACACTTACACTTGCGTCTATGTTTCTCGCATAAGGTGCGCGCACGCGCTTGCAGACGCAGTCCAGTCTCGCGTCGTCTGCCGAGAAAAAAAAAATGCCGTACCTCTCCTGCGTTGCCGGAGTATCCCGGACGAAGAGTCGTGACTCGCGTGCGTGTGTGTGTACCGTTCGTGTGCGTCTTTGGCCGGGAGAGCGCTCCCGGGTGCTGAGCATGTGTGTGTGTGTGCCGTGCGCGCGCCGTGTGCCCGTGCTGCTGCAACACGTGGTCAGCCTCAGTTGCGAGTTGGATGCGGAGTGATTATCACCTGGGAACGATAAACAAAACAAATTAATTTAATTTGTTGTTTCCCAGGTGACATGACACTGCCAGGTAGGAAAATAAATTTACGAAGGATTCACTCCCTCGCACATTGAACAAGTAGGTCTACTGGGTCGTGCGTTTTTGGTGTGTTCGAAGATTCTGGTTAGGTGTATTCTTTTCCCACTCTTGCCTAGTGATACTTCCGAAACAGGTATTTTGCGTCAAGTTTAGAGATTTCTGTAGTACTAAGGCATCATGATTGTCTGTTTCGTTTTTAATTTGGGAAGCTATTTTACAGTTCTTGTTGCATCCTCGTCGGCGATCGAAGGTGTGTTGATAGAAAGGTGAGGTGATAGAAAGTCACGAGACATACACCATTCCTTAGACCGGTCGATTCGAATTACCCTGATCGAATCGAGCCTAATTGTCGCTACCCCTTAATGATTCTCCATTATTCCAGATCCTTTGAATGACTTACTTGAAAATCCCGTTAGTCTTATCCCAGGATCTCTTCCAGGATTCTTCGTTTTAGTCTCATTGTCTTGAAGGAGTCTATTTCTTCCCAACAGAGAGGGTTTCACTCTTTGAATTTTTAAGGTTTTGTCACTGTTTTAGGTCCAATTTCATAGGTCCGATTCGGGTCAGGCATCAACCTCAGAATGTTGAGACAAGGATTCAGTCTCAGGTGGCGTTTCCACAATTTTGTGTTTGGGATATGTGCTTCTAAAAGGTGTATTTCTCTTTCTTCTTATCTCAAGGGGAATGCTTCCCTGTTCCTCTGATTGGTCAATCGATTAGTTCTGGGGCATTTTCGATCGAGTGGTGCCTGTCGAGACTGCCAATTTTTACCTCTCGACATCTCCTTACTCCAAGGAAGTTGCTCATCTTGTTACTACAAGATCATACTTGATCAGTCAATTCTGGGTATAATTTAAGAAGTGTTAGATTAATTCGAGGCCTGTAAAAAATAGCGCCTCTTCTGAGTATATTGTTCGAGGTTTGGTAGGGTAGTCCCGTCAGATTTCCCCACGCATTGGTTCGCTATCTTGAGGATCCTGAATCCTTTTACAATGATGGTCGTGGTCTCTTGCGGGCAAAGGAGCTGGTCTCTAATATGGTCTGCTCTTTAGTCAAGGAGAATAACCAAGACCCTTCAGCCTTTAAGTCACTCTATGGGCGTATTAATGGAATCTCACGTCATACAGTTTAAGTATTTCGGTCGTAGGATGGACATGTAAGGTAATTTCACAACTGCATGCTTGGAAGGTTTCCCAGATTCCTATCTCTGTGTTGCAGAAGTATCCGTAACTCAAATTTACATTTCTAAAATTCGTTTTGATCGAACTTGAAATATTGTAATAGGTTCGCCAAGTATCGGTGGGTGGGCTTAACGTAGGCTATACCATTGAAGTTCAGACTGATTATCTGTGGCACCGCTAGCAGATGTCAACGGTACAGTCAATGGTACATGCAGTTACACCAACAGACGTTGCTGAACATTCACCAAGTTTATTCTCGAGATCTTTGAAATCTCGTTGAGTCGCCAGTGTTTTTCTGAAATAGTTAATTCAAGATTTTTTGTAGTTTGATGGATCTCATTCCGAATTTAAGTCAAAAATTCTAGGGGTCCTGATGCAAGTTCCCCTTTCTGATAGTGGTATCACAGTGGCATGGCAGCTAGTAAAATTTTAAAAATTTGTGCCATGCCCACTGTAACGAATTGGGTGCCATAGCATTATTAAAAATAACAATCGATAAGAAAATAAGAGGCATGTTAAAATGTCAAAGAGTTGCATGTGACGTCTAGGGCGTTCGGTTCTGCCACAGATGATATTAAATAATAATAAGTAATATTAATTAAAGAAAAGATAATTACTTGAATTTTTGAATTTATGAATTTAGTTCGAAGATCAGTTGTTTTTTAGCTTAGACCCATGTCCAAGCAGGGAGTGAAAAAAAGAAGTAAAGGAAAAAAAAACAGTTCCGGCTAACCTGCACCCCTTTTTGACAGGATGGAAAGGAACTACCTTTTTTTAAAGAATATTCCGCGAACCTGAGCTTAGAGAAAAATTCTTTAATCTAGGAGGGAAAGGTAGTTTAGTCTATTAACAACTTGAATAAAACGGGAATCAAGCCTTAACTTGGTAGTGACCCGTCACAGGAGACGCTACCTGCTAGCTCTCCTGTCGTCTACCACCAGGGGTCATCTAAACTCCAGTCCTCAATCACAATCAATGCTCGCAACTTTTAGACTGCCGTTTAGCGCCAAACTAATCGAGTTTAGCGCGAAACAACGGGTGATCCGAATTTTTTTCTTTCTCATTTTTTAATTCTTGGGGGGTTAGGGAATTATTTAATTTACTTAATTTACTTATTTTTGAAAAAATCTCTCTTTTCGCTTTTGTGAAGCCTCTGGTTTTAAGTGGAAATGAAAGGGATAGAATTATAGTTGGGCAGTGATACCCGTTAAATTCATTTATTCTGAAAAAAAATTATTATTTCAAATCTTGACACTTTTTGACAGGTGAGCGTAAAATTGATTATTATTTCTTTATATATTTTTATAAATTTTTACCTTTCTAAAGGTGAGAAATGAAAATTCGAAACAAAACGTGTCTCCCTTTTTTTTTAGATCAAGTGTTAAATAAAATAATTTAAAAAAATTGAAGGTAATCTTCAAATAAATAAATAAATAAATAAATTTTTAAATATTTATTTTCTTACACTTTAATAATGTGAAGGTCCTGTGGCACGTCCTGCTCTCTCACTCACTCTCTCTCCTTCAAGTCCTGAGGTCCACAGCCAAATGATGAGAAAAATGTATGACGCCGAACAAACTGCAGCGGAGATGCCAAAATGTCCAAATGTCTTTCCCGGGTTGACGGAGCAGAGGTCCTTGCCAGTTGACGGATCGCTGCAATCTGAGCTGACAGGCCCAAAAGTGCCCAAATTTGTAGCCAAGTCTGAGACTGAGGCCGAACCAATGAGAGCTTGACCTGGACAGGTAGAATTTTCCGGGAGGAAAATTCGGAGTAGGGAGAGGCCCGCACCAATAGGAACGCTTCACTACAGGGTTAATTTTTGTTCACTTAAGTTAACTAAACTAAGTGCGCATTCGATTCAAAATTTTGACGCAGCGTCTAATTATTTCATTCCGGCTAGCTAAGTATAGATATAAAACAGCAGTGAAGTGTAACATAACTTATTGAATTTCGACAAATAATTTGATTTAATTGAATGGCGCTTCGTTTAATTAATGAACCGTAATAAACGTATCCAACAACAATAAATAATAAAAAGAAAATAGATACCCAAAGTGTAGTGTTCAAAAATTCTTGGAATCACTTATTATGGTTTTTTTCCAAAATAAATAAATAATAGTAAAAAAAAAAAAAAAAAAGAAAAGGTAGTACTAGAGTAACAGAAAAATTATCCAGCAATAAACTCAATATTTTATCCAACACGTGGAAAAAAAAATTTAAAGCAAAAATCATGCATAAGGTTCCTGGATCTATTTTATTGTAACTTCCTTATAAAAATAAGCTGAAAGAAAATACTCCTAACTCAAATCTCGTAAAAATTATAAAAATACAAAAGTGTAAAATAAAATAAAATAAAAGAAGAGTGTCAAAAAATTAGTGTAACATTAGAGTAGTGATAAAAGAGAGGAAGAATAGAGAAAAGTGCATCTTTGCAGCAGATCTAAAATAAAAACAAATAATAATTAAAAAAAAGACGCGCATGCTGCAAAATTTAAACAATCGTTGACAATAAAAAGTTTGGCTTGTTTCTGCCAACAGACGCACAGCATCATTTTCGATACAAACAAAAATTATTTAAGTCTCCTATTCCTTTCTGCTACTAGGGAGCGGAAAAAGCGACGCAATCACACACTCTCACCGTGTGATTTCGGAGCTCCGTTTTACAATGAGGAAGAAGAGGCGAAAATAAATAAAAATGATTATAAAAAAAAAGATCAGGAGTTAATGATTACCTCAAGTGGCCGAAAAACCAAACTCGGCAGCATATTTCAATTCTTCCTGCCTGGATTCATGCTTAATTTTAACCTAGAAAAATAGATTTTATAAATACAAAAAAAACTTATTAATATTGTGGGTTTTCTTAAACTTAAGATAATTCATTTCACACATTATGTTTTTTGGTATCCCTTACGAAAAAGTTGTGTACAATTTTGTGCACGAATTTGTGCATACAATTGTACACAAGTCTATGCATAAGTTTGTGCAAAAATTTGTGCAGAAAGTTCCGTCGGGTTCTGCACAAGTATGTGTACAATACTGTGCACAGTATTGAATGAACATTGTGCACAAAATTCGGACGTTTGTGCACAAGTTTGAAATCATAGTTATCAGATTATTTGTACATGTTTTTGCACACAAAAATTTGCAAATTATATTTTTATTACTTGTGCACGTTTTTGTGCAAAAATTATTTGATCGTTCGAATTCCGACAGATTTGTGCTCAAATTTTTAACTTTTACAATTTACGTGGCTCATAGACATGGTGCCCCCCGCTTTATTTAGGAAGATTGACCGTCACAGTTACCAAGCAACTTTGAAAGCTGAATAACAGAAACCGTTGCGAATAATTAATCAATAAATAAATGAATAAATGAACCAACAAGCTCTAAGCCCCAATACGCTGAGGAGAGCGATAAATAAATTGTTTTTTATGAGCAATTGATGAAACCTCCAAGCTCCAAGCCCCCATACTGCTAGGGAGAGAAATAAATAAATTATTTTTTATAAACAATTAAATAAACCACCAAGCTCTAAGCCCGCATAACGCCGATGCCGCATAAAGCCTCCACCGAAAGATGGTATCAGTCAAAAAATCATGCAACGCATTGAAAAACCCGTGAACGAGCAGTAAAAAATCAGTGCAACGCATCAGTTTCACACTGCATGCTGGCTATCGGAAACGTGACGTCTGCTAACTTCAAAAAGCTTCATTTATAATTTAATGGTTAAAGTTTTTTAAAGACTTTTTTAAATTAAAATAATTTCAGTATTATTAGTTTTTGAATAAACAATTTGTAAAAAATATAAATTTAAGGTTGTTGGGTCGGTGCGAGAGAGAACGCTATATATTTGCGAGTAGTAACGGTACTCTCTGTCTCTCTCGCACTCGTGTAAAACATGGCGACTAAGCTAAGATTTTAGTAAATTTTAGCGTTCACTGATTTTTTATTATAACTTACTAATATGTCTATCAAGAATAATTAATGAAGGAAAACGTGTATTATTTTTTGTTCTATCACTTACATTTTTTTTTTTTACAATCGTTCTTTTCGTTTTCATGAATTTTGATAAGAACCGTGAAATTCAGTGATTTTGTATTTGATTGCGTGTTAAGGGGAAGTCAGGCGAGGGTCCAATGGTAGTTAGTTAAAATTAAAAAAAAAAAAATCGAGGGGGTAAATTCAAAAAAAGGCTCTGTAGCAGGGTAGCGACATTGAAAAGCTACATTTTAAAAAAAAATGCATCAAAATTCGTTGAAAATTGGCCGAGAAAAACGCAGAACGGTAATTTAGTATTTTTTTTCGTCGGCCGCATCAGCCGAGACAGCAGACGCAACTGCTGCTACAGTGCGTTGCTGTGCCTGAGACCGCGCGTACGTAATTCTAACCAACAAATTTCTAATCATGCAATCAAAAAGTAACAAATTTGTTGTAACCCAAGTTTTTGTTGTATTTATGTTTTTATAAGTAATTTCAAACAGTTGCAAAGTGAGAGCCAAGAGCTTAGAATCTTCAAAGCTGGTAGGACAAGATTTCAATAATCCTTAGTCAGGTTTGAAATGTATGAACTAAGCCAGCCAATTACATACTTGAGGTGATAAACACTGATAAAGTTTTTTATTGACACAGTCTCTGAGGGCATATTAGAGTCAAGATCTTAGAAACTTCAAAGCAAGTAACAAGTTTTAAACAATTTTTAGTCATTTTAGAAATTCTAAATTTGATAAATAGTTTAAAAATATTTTTTTTCTAATTTTTCAATTGATTTATTTATCAAGAATTTTTTTTTAGTTTTAAAATTTTATAACTATTGAATACTTGTTTTACTTCAATACTTATAACTATTGAAAACTTGTCTTACTCGCTTGAAGATTTTAATCTTTTGACTCTTAGCTCAGAGACTAAATTAAACAGATCTTGAAAGGTTTATAATTAAATTTATTTTTAAGAACTCCAATCGCACAAAGTTTATTATTGCCATAAAATCTTTAAAATTTACTCGGCTGACAGAAAAGGTAAAATATAATTTTTTTTTGTGTAAAGTGAACCATGCCTGTGAACATCATTTGCTCTTGCTGGGAGACCTGAGACTTACTTTATCCTACTTGATAACTAAAAATTGAAAAAGTAGCTGCAGCTCTCTTGAACTAATGAAATTTTATCAAATGAATTGACTTCAAACTTGGAAAAGTTCAGATGTCAATGACCATGGGCATAGTTTGGTTGGCATTATATTACACTTGCTTCCAAAGGTAATTGCATTGATAGGCAGCCAAGTAAATCTTAAAAAAGTTGTAAAAAACTTTGTAACTGTTAGTAGAGCTTAGGTAAATAAACCCAATCACATCTTATTCTAAATTTGTTTAATTTTTTCTCTGTGGTTATATGAGATTCAAGGACTTCAAAGCGAGAGGGACAAGTTGTCAATAATTTTTGGTAGTTTTTGAAATTTGTTGACCCTAAGCCGTTACATTAAAGGTGATAAAGTTTGTCATTAACATAGTCACTGAGGGTATGTTAAACTCAAGACCTTAAAATTTTTAAAGCAAGACAAGTTTTCAATAGCTTTTATACATTTTTGAAAATTTAAATCTTACAAATGATGAAAAAATATTAGCTTTATAATTTTTTTAGTTGATTAATCTTCAAGAATCTTTTATGGTTTTAAAAATGACTTATAACTATTGAAAACTTGTCTTACTCGCTTTGAAGATTCTAATATTTTGATTCTTGCATAAGACTTATAGAGACAAAATTAAACAGCTCTAGAAAAAATTTAATCTAGTTCATTTTTATGAGCTACATACAAAGTTTATTATTGTCATAAAATCTAAGATTTTCTTGGCTGACAATAAAGGTGTACTATGATTTTTTTTGTGCAAGGCAACCATGCCTGTGAGCATTGACATTTGCTCTTGCTGGGAGACCTACAACTTACTTTACATTTGAACTGTACCAAAGCGTCAAGTCAATTCATTTGATAAAATCTCATTAGTTTAAGAAAGTTCTGATTGCATGAGTGATTGCAGCTACTGTTCCAATTTTTAGTTATCAAGTAGGCTAAAGTAAGTGGTCTCCCACCAAGAGCAAATGTCAATGTTCACAGGCATGGTTGACTTTACACAAAAACAATTATAGTTCAGCTTTATTGTCAGCCAAGTAAATCTTAAAGAATTTGTAGCAATAATAAACTTTGTGTGAGTGAAGCTTATAAAAATAAACCTGATTACAACTCTTTCAAGATTAGTTTAATTTTATGATTTTTTTTATTTTTATTTTTTTTTTTTTTTTTTATACAGATATTGATAAAATAACTATTTTATTGAAATATTACTTGTATTTGAAATTTTTATAATTCAAGAGACCTACTTTACATGAAGAAAATTATTGAAATTTTTACGTACTGAAGCAAATTAAGAGTAAATATTGGAGAAATAATTGAAGAAACATGAATTGTTTATAATGCAACTGAAGAGTTTTATTTAAGAAGAAAATTTTTTCATAAAATTAGTGATTTTGCTATATGATTCTTTTTTTCAATGGACACATGTTCAGCCTTGTATTGAGTGTAATGAATAAGTAATTTTGAGTTTCAGCTTATTTCATTATTTTGATTTTTCATCACATATATATTTGATTTTGCAAGATAATTTTTACTACGAATTTGATTTATTGAGGAAAGGTAGCTGAGGAGTAAGCCGTAAGGCAGTCATAAAGTTTTACAAACTTATAGGTTAGACGTGCATAGCCACGCACAGCAACAGCGGCAGACGACGACATGGCTGCCGCGATTGACGAAAAAAAATCTTCAACTGCCGTTCTGCGTTTTACTCAGTGAATTTTTAATCAATTTTCATGATTTTTTTTTTTAAATTACAGCTTTTTAATTTCTCTACCCTGCTCCAGAGCCCTTTTTTAAAAATATTTTCTTAATTAAAATCTATTCATCAAAAAAACTCGCCTGACTTCCCCTTAAACCTAATTTGTTTGTATCTTTTTTTCTACATGTCCCGATGGTCTATAAATTTAACTGAATTAATAACTAATGATTACCTACTTTTTGGCCAAGTCTCAAGCAAATCGTCTTTTTTATTCTAGTACCGACCCAACAATCTTAAGTAGGAAATCGCAGGTTTGGAAGTATTTTATGAAATAAAAAATTAACCTCAATAAACAAAACTTTCATACTGACGGTAAAAATCTTAGCAGCGCTCTGGATCTGAAAATTTTTTTGTCATGCACGGGAAAAATCTTGCAAGGCACCCAAGTTTTAGTGCATGGCATCAATATTGTAGTTTCAATTCAGTTATTTTCTGGTGCCAACTGAAAGCACGGTTTTTTGACTGACTCTTTCTTTCGGTGTCGGCTGCAATGTAATGAATGTATTTGAAAAAAACATATTGGCAAGATTTGCAATCATTAAGTGTATGATTTTTTTATGTTTTGATGTCAGCTCTCGGCCAGTGACCACTCGCTCCACTCGTGTTCACAAATGCCAGAGCTGCCATCAAACAAAACGAATTTATGAATCACTGTTAATCAGTTACACAAGGCACACGCACTGTACAATCGAACCTTTGACTTTTAGTTTTGAATAACAATATTGTTTTTTTAGGTTTTGAACTTTCGGCCGGCTATGAAAAAAAATACAGTACACAATTCAGGACGAACTGCGTGATAGCGGCTGCCACCCTCGCTTCGCTCGGGCGGCAACTTCACGCCACGGCAGCCAATATCACGCTTTCGTCCCACATGGTGTAATATACTATGAAATAAAAAGAAAGTATGTGGAAAAGAAAAAAAAAAAAAAAAAAATGGATTTTTGTTATTAATATTGCAATTTAAATCAATTCTCTTTCAAGTATTAAATTCCTAGTTATTGATTTATTTATTTATACAGCTGTAGTCAGCTGTAGGCTGTAACGCGTTTTATTTCAAGTGCTCCAAAGTTTCATCGCACAGTTTTTTTTTCTTTTATAACTTCACTTTTTAATTAAAAAAAAAACAAAAACAAAAACAAAAGTGATAAAAAAGTGAGTATTAGAAATTAGAATTTATAATTGAATCGTAACAAAAAAAACCAAACAAAAGAAATTTAATAATTAGTTTATAAACTGCACTTAGCACGACACAAACTCTGGTGCGTCGAGATCTATCCAATCATCATCGTCTTCTACGTTATTTTGGTCCAGCCACATCTTGAGCTTGGTGGCCCTTCTCTGCACCTCCAGTTCAGGGCAGCCTTGGAATCTTGTGTAGGTTACTTACTTTCTGGTCCGAGGATAAGTGCGGCGCCTGCGTACCATGCATTTTTTACTACTCCTTTTCAAGTGCTCGTTCTCGTTTCGTGGCCTGGACAGTGAGAATCCAAGCTTCCTCGTAGGTTATTCCCATGACATCAGACCATTCCATCTGGAAAGCGGTTTTAGATAACAGCTCGGTAGAAAATGGAGCAGGCTTCCTCGACATTTCATGTGTAGCTTTTACCTTTATTCGGGCTCGATATTTTTTTCGAAAGTCTGGTATGTAGGCCTTATCTCTGACTTGTCCTTCGGTAGACGCTGGTTTGGTACCTGGTTGCAGACTTTCCTTCTCCTCCTTCTTACTCAGCATCTGAGACGAGGCGTAACTTCCGGTATTCGTGAATCTGCGAGGGTAATGCGCCCCTTCATCAGAGCTTTGAGTTCTGGTAGCCGTTGTTGGTACCGAGTCAACCTGCGTAGCATTTGTTGGTTCTTCTTGATTCCTCATTCGATGTTTATTTTGACGAGGGCATCTATTTTTTGTTTTAGCTGGTTGATGCACCTCCTCAGCCTTTTCTTCTCATTTATTAGGCGTGCTCGCCGAAGCTTCTTCGGTTCTGGCTCCATCCTCGGCTTTCCTATGGTAATAGTACGCAACGATGAGGCATAGAATTGCTCTTTTACAGACTCATCATGCAAACTAACGAGGCTGAAAGTACAATCACGCTACGTTCTTTTTATCTTAAAGGGACCGTTGTAAAGTGGCATGAACTTCGCGATTGTGTCATTGGGCGCGCTTGAAATATTATTGGCCCATAGAAGAACTTCATTCCCCACGTTGTAGGTAGTTAGCCGGTGGCTCGATTTGAACTTCTCGACGCATCCTATTTCGATTCGTGACACTCGTTCACTAGCGAGTTCCAACTTCTTTTCGTATGCAAGGGTTTTAACTTTTCTGCTAGGCACGGGCTGCCTGAACCAACTTTAGATAAAAAGTTCTCGGGCAAGGACCTGCTTTGTAAAATTTGTTAATTTAGTCCTCCCTGATTACTTTCCAATTGAAATTAAAATCATCGGCAAGGCCGTTTTCAAATGGGGGTCATTTTAAGGGTTGTTCTGACCGCGCACACGTAAACGGTAAGTCTACCGACATGGCGGCTTTATTTTATTTTATTTTTCGAATGATTTATTGATTTGATCAATTTTTTAAACATAATTTTCGTGTTTTATAATATTTCAATAATTTTTCGACGAATAATTTATTAAAAAATATAATTTCATCACTTTTCAGGCCAGATTGAGCATTTAGGGGCAGAATTTTTTCTGAAATATTTTGAAAAGTTTATTTTTTATTCTTACCTTAGGTACACTTTTTTGTGGACTATTTCTACTTGACAAAGTTTTTATTGTACATATTAAAATAATAAAATATTTAAGATATGAATAAAGATATATTAAACATCAAATTTTTAATTGTTAAAATCATACGAAAAAGATAAAAGAAATTAGCTCGGAAAGTGAAAAATTCCTTACAAAATTGACAATTGTTTTCAATCGAATTTCCCGTGGATAAAATAACCTGTTTAGGTAGGTACTACCAACAATCTTCAAAAAAAGACGAGCTTCAGCTGTTGGAAAAGTGTGTGAAATAAAATGTGTCCTTAGCTAGAAAAAAATATTTAGAAATAATGTGTAACCTAAAAAAAGAGTCTTTTTGTATATTTGATAATATCTTTTTCTAAAGATCATTTGATTTGATTTGATTTAAGTTTATTATTTCAAGCAGAGGGTTGCACCCTGTCCTGCTCGTTCAGGTTTTACATTGGTGTACAATAGATGTGATTTATATATAATGTTTTGACATAAGATAAGGTACAGTAGATAAGACAAAAGTAATATAATTTTCATTCTTGCACTGTGTAATTTCCAGTAGGAGGTATGCGCTGGCGGGCTGTTTAACAGTGCACTAATGGAGGGGTGTTAGAGTCGGGCTAAAGGGGGATGCAGTATAGGTGTTAAGAGGCAGGAGAGGTGAGGGGGGATGATGGTGAGGTTTTCCACATTTGCTCTTTGGACCCAATCTGCACAGTCGATCATAAAAAGGGCGGTTTTGAGGGAGGTTTTGTAGGTTTGGAGCGAGTTGCTATTGTAGAAAATGGACCGGTGTTTGTTGATCGTGCATGAGGTTTGAATGGTGAAGGAGAAGTTGTATATGGATGTGCGGGGTGTGGAGTAGATTAGGGGTGGTCTAGGCCGTCGGTTTGAGCGTCTGATGAACTCCTCGCCAGGGTCCAGCCTGTAGTTTGCGTACAGGTGTGATGGTGTTTGGGAGGCTATAATGGAGTAGGCAAGGGAGGTATTTAGGTACTCGCGACGGGAGGCTGCAGAGAGCCAGTTGATGGAGAGGCGGTAGGGGGTAACATGCGTGGTGCGGGGGATGGATCCAAAAGCAAAACGAGTACAGGTATTGTGAAGGGTGTGGAGCTTTAGGTCTTGTTTGTGGGTGAGATGGGTCAAAAAGGGTGCGGAGAAGTCGAAAAGAGGTAGGATGAGTGAGTTTGCAAGAAGGATGCGTGTGGGGCGGGATAGTGCTTTGCGGAAGTGGCGGAGGGAATAGAGGGAATAATTTACGCGCTTGGAAGTTTCGTTTATCTGGTGGTTCAAATTTAGGGAGGAGGAGATGTGCGTACCGAGTAATTTTATGGATTTGGAGTAGGGAATGGTATGACCATTTATGATAAGGGGGGGGAGGGAGTTGAAGTCGATTTTCGATAGGTAGTGTTCACTGGCGATGATGATGAGGGTGGACTTGCTGGGGTTGAGGTGAAGGTGATTTGCTGCAGCCCAGGCGGCAACAGACTGGGCGTCGGAGAAGATGAGGGAGAGAAAATGAAGAAGTTGGGAAAAAGGGGCACGTATGTAGAGGGCGGAGTCGTTGGCATAAAATACATGAAGGGAGTAGAGTATGAAGAGGCAAAGGTCATTTATGAAGAGGATGAAGAGGAGAGGGCCAAGGACGCTGCCTTGGGGTACGCCAGAGGTTGCAGGGAGTCAAGGAGCGTGAAGACCGTCTTGCGACCGGACGGTTTGGGTTCTACCCGTAAGGTACGAGTAGAACCAGCGCACCACGGTGTCCGAACAACCTAGTTGACGTAACTTGGAAAGGAGGATACGATGGGGGATGGTATCGAATGCTTTGGTGAAATCGAATGAGATTAGGATGGTGACTTCGCCTTGTTCTATGGCAGAACGTGCATCTTCGAGGATGCTGAGGAGGGCAGTTTGGGCGGAGTGGTGTTTTTTGTAGGCGTGCTGGGAGGGGTCAAGGAGGTTGTGACGGGTTACAAAGGTGGTGAGTTGTGATGCGATGATTCTTTCTAGGAGTTTGGATAATTGCGGGAGTAGGGCTATGGGGAGTGTATCAGACGGGGTGCGAGGGTGAGGGGTTTTGGCTAGGGGGATGATGGACGATTTTTTCCATGAGGTAGGGAAGTGACCGAGTGAGAGGGATGTATTTATGATGTTTGTAATGGATGGAAGAAGGGAGGGAAGGGCCAGCTTGAGCATTGAGGAGGTAATGTGGTCAGGACCCATACCCTTTGGTTTGTGCTGGCTGAACGTTTGCAAAACTATGGTTTCGTTCACCTGTGTGAATTCAAAAAGGGGGAGAGGGGGGGTAGGTAGCGGGATGGAAAGGATGTCTAAAAGGTCGCGTGGTGAAAGGGGGGGCGATGATTGTGATACTGCAGCGTAGTGTGTGTTGAGTGTGGGGCTGTCGAAGATTGTAAGGGGAGAGGGTCGGCTGGGCTCGAGTACTCCGGTTTTGCGGATGGCGCGCCACTTCACGGTGGGTTGTACGAGCAATTCGCGAGGCGTGGGGCTGGGGGAAAGATGGTTGAGAGTTTTGCAACCAGTAGGTTATGAAGTGTGGGTGGGTCTATGGATTTTAGTTTACGGACAGTTATCGTTTCAGCGATGGGAGGTGGGGGGTTGATGTTGAGTTTTACTGAAATGAGATCGTGGCCAGGAGTGAAGGGGGTTGTTGATTGGGAGAAGGATTTAATCTTGTCTAACGAGCGAGTGATGAACAGGTCGAGGCATGAATGATGGGTAGAACCATCATGCCATAGTGAATGGTGGGTTGGCTTGTTGCTGACTAGGGTGAGGCAATGTTCAGTAATTAGGTTGAATAGGGAATGAGATGAGAAGGAGGGGATGGACATGTCAACATTGAAATCGCCAGTTAGAACGACGTTTTCATATTGTGGGAGAATAGGAGTGAGCGTGGAAAAAAAGTGAGAGGGGAGGGCGGTGTTGGGTGGAGGGTAAACGATGGAAAGGAGTAATTTGGTGTGTTTAAGGTCGATATCTAGGGTCATGAATTCAGGGTGCGCCTGGTATGTTGGAGGTGTAGGTGATACGGAGACGATTGTGGGTGAGAAGTGGTTGCGGATGTAAATGGCAACGCCACCTCCTGGCTTTCCAACACAGTCGTGGTGAAGCAAAGTGTAGCCAGGTAGGTACATATGGGTAGGGGTATTAGGTGGGATGAAGGTTTCAGTTAGTGCTATTATGTCATAGTTTTCGATGGAGTTTTTATGTCGTAATTCATGAAAGTGAGTTGAGAGGCGGTTGATATTGATGTGAGCAATGTAAAAAGTGCGTGTAGTGGGAGGGGGAGGGGCGTGGGAGGCGGGGGGAGGGGGTGGAGAAACTTCATGAGTGAGGGTTAGCTGAGATGTGCGGGCGATATTGGCGGGGGGGGGGGTGCATGGCGAATTGCTTGTATTTCAGGTTGAAGGTTGAGTGACAGGGTTGTCATGGTTGTTGCTATCGTTGTTGGGTAGGGGGGGTTGGAGCGGGGGAATCTCGGTATCCAAGTCGAGAAGTGAGGTGTTGGGGGATTGGTTGGGTGCAAGTGATTGTTTAAAAAGGTCGAGATCTTGTTCGGTGAAAATCTCAAAGGGCTTGCCATTTTGGGTTTTGCGCAGCAGGAGTTTATTTGTGTGGGTGACAACACCAGGGAGTTTGAAGTGTTTGGTGATCTCGCGGGCTCTTTTGGCGAGGGCGTGGAGGGAGGGTTTGCAGAAGGAATTCATGTAGATTGGGCGGGTGGTACCGTACCCGAAAATCTGGACATCAGTGACGTCCCGAAGTCTGGATTTGTTCATAATGACGAAATCACGGGCTTCAGGGCTGACAAATTTTACCATGATGGAGTGAGGGTTAATTGTGGGCTGGGCAGGGTTTTCTGGGGATTGGGGTGGTTTGAAAATCCAGGGGCGGGCATTGAGGATATGTTGAATTGCGGTGGGGCGATCGATATAATTGAGGATTGCAGTGGCAGCTTTTAGGAGTTCGATGGGTGGAGCTGTGGGGATGCCGCTGATACGGATTTCGCAAGGGTCGCATTCCAGGAAGCGGTGCTTGAGGGTCGCAACTTCCGCCCTGAGGTCCGCGACCTCGGATGCGGTGTTTGCGATGGTGGACTCAAGTGAAGCTAGCTTTTGGAAGGGGCGGGAAGAGGGATACGAGGTCTTTCATAGGTTGAGGGTTATTAGGATTATCCATGAAAGCTTTTACGTTTGAGGCGAAGCTGGTGTCATGAGAAGGACTTTGGTTTTGAGGACGGGGGACGGTGGGACGACGGGTTTGGGGTTGGTGCTCTGGCGAGGATTTAGGAAGACGCTTACGGGGGTTTGAAGGGGAAGGTCGGGGGAATATGACATTGGAAAGAAGGGGGGGGTATGGGGGTGGGGCCAGGGTGATGGGAGGTGAGAGAAGAGGAGTTGTTTTGGTGGGTGCTGGAGGGTGGACGGGAGGAGCTTTGGCGCTGTGCAGAGGGCTGAGAGTTGTAGTTGTACGCGGCCTGGTTGGGGTCAAAGTCGAGGTTATGAGTGTCGCAGTTTAAACAAAGGAATGGGATGTTATCAGGATAGGATAAGGGAATACAGGTTGAATGGGAGAGGGAGAAGCAGTTAGTGCACTGTCTAGTGGGCTTACCACGCTGAACAATGCGAGAGCAGGACGGGCAGATGGTGGAGTGGCCGACGAACATCTTATGGCTGTTTTGGCCCCTGATCGGTGATAACCAGTTGGCAGCGGTGTTGGCGTGGTGGCCGGGTAGATGTGTGCAGGGGCGCCTGTGCTGCTGAGAGTCCGTGGCGGTGGGTAGTTGTAGGAGGGGCACAGTTCCGTGTGTGCGCTGCTGGGCAAGGCGCGCAGCCGCGTGGTGCGTGGAATACCTTGGTGGGCACTGTAGCGGCGAGTTGGCTGGGCTGGTCGCGGTGCGCAGCCGCGTGGTGGTAAGAAGCTTTTAGCGGGCGGGTGGGCTGGCAACTGCGGAGCGATGAAGGTTCAATGCGGCAGGTGGTGCCAACTGCAGCTGTAGGTGCTATTGTTGTGGTGCGCAGCCGCGCGGCGGTGTGGAAGTTTTGGCGGGTGATGCTAGGAACCAGCAGTTACCAAATGGAATTTGTAAAACTTGTTTAAACAAGTTAAATGCTTCGAAGGATAAAACAATAAAGCTACTGGCAATTCCAAAAATTTCTTACAACTGTAAAACCATAACAATTAGATTATTTGGTGATAACTTAATTTGCGATTCTTTGATTTGCCAATCGGCTCGACAACGTCCTGGTATTCCAAAACAAAATACATCGAGAACTCTCGAAAAGATTAAAAATGAATTAGATAGCTAATATTCATTTTTACTGATGCTACATATTTCTGTTAGTTTATATTCAATGAATATTATTCATCTTTTTATTTTCAAATTAGTATTTTAAACATATCTATTTTATCTTTACTTTTATACACCCTTATGGAAAAAATCGGTGTAAACACCGAAAAATAACACTGAAAATAACACCTAACCTCTACACCGCATTGGGTGTGATTTCGCACACCCAATGCGGTGTTACACCCAAATGGAGTGTTACACCCAATGGAGTGTAACACCCAAAGGAGTGTTACACTAAACCGAAAAAAAAAAAAATTAGCCTCAAGGGGATTCGAACCATCGATCTTCAAGTTGACGAAAATTTACCGACCACTTTATCCACTTAGCCACGCTCTTGATTGAAAATACTATGTTTAAAATAATATATAAACATTGAAACAAACTTTTTTTGATTATTTAGTTTGCATATGATTAAAAAACATTACTTTTAACTTGTTTATAAAAACTATATTAACAATTATTAAAATAAAAATTTCAGTGTTAACACCCAAAATTCGGGTGTTTTTCATAAAAATTCATTTTTTTATTTTTTTTTGGCAGAGATTAAAACAATTAAACCACCTTATTTCTTTTTTGATAAATTGATTTGAACTTTTTATTATTAATTATATTTATTCTCATGATTTCCTTTAACTCACAAAGTTTCGATCGCGTCATCAACGTCGTATGTCCTAATCTGCCAATAGCACTATAGTTTTGAGCCTACGAGACTTAGAGGTCTAAAATTTTATAGACGGTATAAGTCTGAATGTCGATACGTTAGTGTGCAGTCTTGGCCATCCAGGTTACCGATGCCAGGGGTACCTGGGGGTTTTCTCCGAGCAATCGGGTCTTATTCTTTGGATGTGATTTTTGGATGTGAATTTTTAATAAGTACGTCAAAATATAGTACTTTTTAAATAAAAGCATGTTAAAAAATTATTATTATTTTTGTCATAATTGCATTACTAATGATTGGTTTCAAAAAATTTCAAATATTTTCATTTTTTTGTCTGTTACTATTTTTTTCTAAAATAATCATTTTTACCGCTCCTTTGGCCGAATATATACTTTTAGTTCTTAACTTAAAGGTTCATGTATTTTTTACAAGGGTTTTTTCATTATTTCAGTTCGGACGTAATTTTCTAAATAAAAAAATGAATTTTGAACAAATTACTTTAGAAAAAAAAGTTGAATGTTTAACGATAAAAATTTAATGAGTTATTCGAATTCTGGAATAATTTTTAGTAATTAATTTCATTTTTTTGTATTTCAATTACTGTCTCAGACGTTTTGTACTTACTTTATAGTACACGACGAACTCACGATATATCTAAGCAATAATAAAGAATTTCCAGTTATGGTATTTATTTTTGATCCTAGTGATTAAGCATATCATCTATTGAATTCTTCATTAATTTTTTATTAAAAACGGATTGAGCGTCAAAATTCCATTTTGAGTGTAACATTCCAACTAACTTTAAACTTTGGTGTAAACACTAATTATTTTAGGTGTAATACCAATAATAATTATAACTTAACTTTGGTGTTAGCACTAAACCTTTTATGTATAAACTCGCAATAGTGTGGGTGTTTACACCCAAAACTTAAGTGTTAACACTTAACTTCGGTGTTAACGCTGAACATATTGGGTGTAAACTCCCATTGCGAGTGTCAACACCCAACAGTCAAGTGTCAACGCTTAACTTTGGTGTTAACACTGAACCTATTGGGCTTAAACTCCCAATTGTGGGTGTCAACACCCAACAGTTGAGTGTCAACACTTAACTTTGGTGTTAACACTGAACCTATTGGGTGTAAACTCCCAATTGTGGGTGTCAACACCCAACAGTTGGGTGTCAACACCGAACTTTCGGTGTTAACACTCAAAATCTAGTGTTTACACCGAAAAATCAGTGTTAACACTGAAAATTCGGTGTTTTCCATAAGTTAAAAATATGGTTTTTTCCATAAGGGCAGCTACAGCTAATACTGAAGATCATGTAAAAAACCCAAGGAAGTTTACGTTGTGATAAGTGTTTTAATGTTATATCTAAATGCAAATCAGATACATATAATGATACGGCACGTGTTAAAAATGTCGAAGAACTTATATCAAAGTCTTCGGTAGAAGTGAAAAATGAAATAATTTCTTCTACTTCAGAAAACGAAACATGTTTTAAAAATGAAAAAAAATTATCGATTAAACAGGTACGTGGCAAACCTATGAATCTTAGTATAAAATCAAATAGTTCTAGCACAAGATATGATAAACTTTCGATCGATGTACGGCCTCAGCCAAAAAGTAACACGTAATATGGCTACAGATAAACGCATTGCTACGAAAAATAAGAAATTTGTTGAATCAAATTTGAAAAAAAGTCTTGTTGATAATAATCATTTATTAGACTTATTTTTTGCTGTAAAAGTCTTACAAATTTAAGAAATCTGTGAAAGTGGAAAAAAAAAGAACCAGAAAATTCTGAAGTCAAAAAGATTGAAAATGTTTCTTCAAAGTTATCTCAATCAGAACTTGACGATACCAAGATCAAAAAACCAAGCACCATGAAAAAAACAATTTAAACAAAAACCAAAAAGAGTAGTGTTAAATCAAAAGTTGTAAGAAAAAAAAAAAATTAATTATTTTAATCAAACCAGAAATGAAAAAGCGTGCTAAAACATCAAAACTTACCAAAATATATAAAAAAATTAAGAAGAGTAGTTGTTTAGGAATCGCAAAAGATGCGCTCTAGGTTAAAGGAATAATTACCGCGTTCGTGAGGGAGTGGAAAAAGTAAAAAAGCGGAGGGTATTTGGAAGCACAACACTTGAAGTTTTTATGCTGCACTTAAACTATTTATTGAAACTATATACACTACTGAGGAGAGATAGCTCTCCGTTTTGGCCGGGAGTCTCTCAACCTCAGGCTAACTAGGTAGAATCGTCGTAGATAAGCGGGCGATCTACGATGACGGCGTTGAGTCCCGTGACGCGTGATAGCGGCATCACGGTTGAAGCAAGACTGGTGAGGGCGGAAACTGGTCACTCGGGGCAGCTCTGGCGTGGGTCGCTACCATGACCAATCCCGTGGCAATAAAAGGCGGTAAATCTCAAACAGTAGTGCTACATACAAAGTTGTAAAAAAAGAAAAACATTTAATTAAACAAGAAATTAAAGAGTGTGATGAAACATCAAAAGTTGCCAAATTAGACAAAAAAACTGAAAATTCTACTCAATCAAACAAGAAACAAAAGTATGAAATATATGAAGACGATCATACAGCTGTGATCTGCAAAGATTTGTCAGGTTTGATTGAAAGTATTAAAAAAAACGTAATGTTGTAGACGTGCGCTTAAAATTTGACTTCGATGGAGGAGGAGGATCATTGAAAATTTGTAAGTCTCTTCGGTCTATTGAAAGTGAGCTTAAGCCAAAAAAAAAGAAACGAAGAAAATATGTAGATGACACCTCTCCTTCCCAAGTCTTTCAAGATTCTGGCGTAAAAAAAACGATTCATAGTTGGTTTAGTTCAGAATGTCCAAGAAGGTCATGAGAATGTGAAACAACTATGGTCAGACATAGGAATCAATGAACAAAATGGAATTACTTCAGCTGATCTAAAGTTATGTAACATAATGCCCCGTGTTATGCCTTGTAGTAGCACTTATCTTTGCTATTACTGTGCAGTTAGTAAAGAAAATTTTGAAGGTTCTTCTAACTTGCGAACAATTAAAAATATTAAAAAAAATTTTACTCAATAGCTCAATGATGGAGCAGACAAAAAATCAGCCAAAAATTTCAAGTGCTGTGTGTCGGATCCAATAATCGCTTGCGATGAAAATAAGCCAATTCTTGACATTTTGCCGCCATCAGAATTGCATTTATTCTTGGGAGTGATCAATGGTCTATTTAATAATATGGAAAAAGAATTTAAAAATGTAGCTTTATCTTGGGCGCAAGCTTGCAATGTTGAGCGTCAAGTTACTTACGGTTTTAACGGGAACGATTGCAAGCAGTTGCTGAAAAAAGTAGATGTCTTAAGCCAAGCTTGCCCAAAAGAACATCAAAAATACGTCAAAGCTTTTAAGGATTTTCAATGAGTCGTTGATTCTTGTTTCAGAAAAGATTTGAATCCTGAGTTCATAAGTCACATAGATAACTTCAAAGCTAAATGGCTTTAGGAATCTCAATTACGCCTTAAGTACATTGTATTTTCGTGCATGTCAAAGAGTTTTGTTTCAAACATCGTGTGGGCTTAGGAATATTTAGTTAACAAGCATTTGAATCTGTTAACCACGAGGTAAAATTTATAAGGAACAAATACTTACTCAAAGAAAGTCATCCCAACTACGGTAAAAATTGTTACGAGCCGTCTGTGAGTTCAATAGTCTTCATGTATAACAATTTAAAACAAAAATAATTTTAAGTTTATTATTTTTACTGAAATTTATAATGATTAAGCTGAATAAACTGTTTAAATTAATCTAAATTTGGTTAAGGCATCAATCTAAATTTAATCAATCTAAAGTTGGTTAAGGCATTCCGTGTAGGAACTAATTTTGACCACGGTCGGCTAGGATCGTTATTGAAGTGGAGTTCGTTCGAAATAAAACCCGTAGTTTCTTGGGGTGGTTCGTTAAGAGTAGCCCACTCAGGATGCCCAATTTTTATGACGATCAGAAGTGAGCATGCCCAAACAACGCCCTAGTTCTTTGTTTATCCGTTCGGCTGTATTACTTTGAGGGTATCTAGCTGATGAGAAAATTACCTGGATTCCTTCTTTATTGAGTGGTTTCGTCCACATGGATGAGGTAAACTGGAATCCGTGATCCGATGAAATGTATTTCATTCTACCGTGGGTCGGTATGTAGTGGTGGAAAAATGTATTTATTACAATCTGAGTTGTAGCTCGATTTATGGGGTATAACTTGACCATTTTTGAGAAAGCATCACGTACTACAAGGGTGTATCTGACCCCTCCGATTGATGTGGGTAAGTTTCCCATGAAATCCAAGCTTGCAAGCTCATTAATAGTCTTTGGGAGGATGCGTCACGATTTAGCAGCCGTGCTTTGGGTGTGTGTTTTGTTGCGTTGGCACGAGTCGCAACTACGTACAAAATTCGTGATATACTTTCTTAAACTGGGGTAGTCAAAATCCGGACTTAATTTTAATCATTTTCTTCGTGCCTGGGTGGCAATAGGGGAACGGGGGGTATGGGTGGCCACCTAAGCATATGGAATCATTATGAATTTTTCAGTAAATGTTCAAATAAAAGTAAAAATAGAAATAGGTAGTAAAAGCCCTTAGAAACTAATTTCAGTCGTCAGTTTTAGCTAAAACAATACTATTTTTTAATATAAAAGAAAACAAGTACGATATTTTTCGAGGAGCACCAGTAGCTGGGCGGGGGCATCAGGAGCTTCCATGTGAGGCACCAGTGGCCTCGTGTTTGGCGTGAAAAAAAAATTAAAATTTCATCGCTGTCGGTAAGGCAGAATTTTTTTGAGGTTATAATTTCGATCAGCTGTTGAAAAAATCGCCCGATTTTCGTGATTTCTAAGGCTACTGGTGCCCCCGACGCAAAGCTCCTGATGCCCCATTTGAGAACCTCTTTTTAAACTTGAATTATTTAAAAACTTGAATCAAAGAAACACACTGAGCATTCAAAATATAATTAAAAAAATACAGGTATCAATGCTTTTTTTCGAGATAATTTAGTTCAAAGAATATTAAATTTTTACAGGTCAAGTATAGCTATACATTGTGATTTAGTTGATTTCTAACTCAATTACAACATATTTTAATTTTTAATTTTAAAAAGTGTTTGAGTTGTGTGCAATTTGCATGTGTTTTCCCATGTATGTGCTATAATTAAAAAATTGTTAACTTTACGTATATTGAAGGTGATTCAACATTATATGATCATCTTTAAGTAGAGAAAATTATTTTTAAATAATAAGTTTTTCGGCCGCAAGTCATCCGTAATAAATTTTTTGATTTCACTACTTTCATTTATTCATTTTCAAAAAAAGATTATTATATCTAGCGTATAACTTTTTATTGAGACTCTTTTTAAAAAAACCAATCGCCGTAAATATTACTTTTTTAAAAGTATTTTTAAAGATCATACTTAGCGTATAATTTTTTATTAAGATTCCTTTTTAAAAAACCAATCGCCGTAAAATTACTTTTTTTAAAGTATTTTATAGTACTCCTGGTCACTCTGTAATATATAATTTTTTCAACGAATTTTTTGACACCCTATAGTCTGTGCTCAACTAATACATATGTGCGAGTAACTCTCTAGAAGTTCCTCAACAGAATGCGCAGAAAAAAATTTAGTGCATGCTTAACTTCCACAACCAATACATTCTTTCTTATCAAATTCAATTTTTTTTTTTCGAGTATTTTTTTTCTCGTTGTATTATGTAAGTTGTTTTCTAGTAGTATCATGCATGTCATATCCTTAGGTAAAATGAAATAATAATTAAATAAGTAAGAAAATAATTACAAAGTTTCTGAATTTTTTTTCTCTTCTGCGCCTCCCTCAAAATATTGTTAATAATTGTAGTTAAAGAAAGGCATGGAACCTTAAAATTTCGAAATGAAAATAATAAAAAATGAAAGGAATACTAATTAGATCCCTTCTTCTCAAAGGCCACGAGAATGAGAGGATTAATAATTTTGTGCAAAAATTTGTGCAGAAAGTTCAGTCGGGTTCTGCACAAGTATGTGCACAATACTGTGAACAGTATTCAATGAACATTGTGCACAAAATTCGGACGTTTGTGCACAAGTTTGTGCTAATAGTTTTCAGATTATTTGTACATGTTTTTGCGCACAAAAATTTGCAAATTATTTTTTTATTACTCGTGCACGTTTTTGTGCAAAAATTATTTAGTCGTTCACATTCCGACAGATTTGTGCTGAAATTTTTAATTTTTACAATTTACGTGGCTCATAGACATGGTGCCCCCCGCTTTATTTAGGAAGATTGTCCGTCACAGTTACCACGCAAGTTTGAACGCTGAATAACAGAAACCTTTGCGAATAATGAATCAATAAATAAATGAATAAATAAACCAACAAGCTCTTAGCCCTAATAACGCTGGGGAGAGCGATAAATAGAGAGATAAGAGACGTAGCCTTTGGGTTGAATTGGGCGGAATATGCGATTAAGTACACGGAACAAATGGCGTTACAACGCAGTATAAATGTGTTATAAAATTTAGCCCTAAATTACCCAGACTATAGGGAGCATCCCCAAATGAAAACGGCGTTGACAACGCGAATACACATGGAGTCCCTGTTGAATACGATAGTGAAAAACGAAAATTCAAAGGCGGTAACTATAACAGGAAATTCGACGGGAACGATGCCGAAGCCGATAAAAGTGAAAAACGCATGGTGGTTTAGGCGCGAAAGGAGTAGAAAGCGAAAAGAAGCGCAATGCACGCCAGAAAATTCGACCGAGGAGGAAATCGCACATGGTCACGAGCCAGGGTTCGAGTTCCCGAAATATGTGATTGATTCAACGCCGCAGGTGGAAACGAATATCCACCAGTCAACCAGGCCCAACCCTTTAACCGAAGTGGTAAACCAATTAATTAACGAGAGGAAACTCCAACAGATTGAGATAGAAGAATTAAGAGACGCGATACAAATAGCCCCACGTTCATCAACGCCCACGCCCCTGAATGCGAACGACATTGGGACGGAAATAAAAGATTCCTTCGGAAATATGAGAAGACCAATAGTTAATTTTAATAGCACCTTCGAGCCAAGCACGATACGTAGAAGGGTTGGGCCTGGTTGACTGGTGGATATTCGTTTCCACCTGCGGCGTTGAATCAATCAAATCAAAAAATGTCAAGTCTAAGTATACTCGGATTTCTAACGGTTTCCCCTTTAAATCTGATGAAATAAAATCTACTACGAAAAGAAACGTTCACCCCTAACTTGACCGCGACTGTGGCTTTAAAATGCTTAGAACGACAGAGAAAGAGAGCGCCTCTATAAAAATGTATGTTTTCTTTCTCAAAAAATAAGTCACGGATCTATATAGAAGAGATTTGGGGATAAAATCTCTCCTACCCTAATAAAATATTTTACTCACCACACGGCTCCCAGGATGATGTAAAGGTTCAGTCCGTGCATTTGTCCTCCTCGGCTACTGCTAGAACTTGGTTGTAGGCCCTCGCACGGTCCTTCGTGGGTTCTGGTCGTGTGGTCCTTTAGAAACTCGTTACCACTGCTCACGTTTGTCCGGGTGTGGTCCTTTAGGAAGTCGCGTTCGGCGCCCGTCCTTGCTAGCCGTTTCTCATACTTGTCAGGTCCTTTTTGGGTTCTGGTCGTGTGGTCCTTCAGGAACTCGTTAGCACTGCTCACGTTTGTCCGCGTGCGGGTTCAAAAAAATTCTCCTGGGGATCCGGGTCCCAATCTTTTTCAAGCCAATCCCTCTTCTGACACCACGATTGGAGGAAAAGCCGGTTGTAAGGGCAAGTTGTAAGGCGTTGGTCCTGTAGGCGGCGGCCCAACTTTATGTGACGTCCCTGACGTCTATATCTCCTGAGAGTAGGTAGCTTTTGGTCGTTTAGGCAAGCTAAACACTATCAAAAGGGATTTGGGTCGTACACCGGGAGAGAAATTTATAACTCCGTATTGATGATTATCTCTTCTTTATTCCTCACTGAACTATCTCCCGAGAGAGGAAGAGTGTGGGTGTGGTGAGTTTTACCGTAATTATGCACTGCCGAGGCCTCGTGTCCGTAGTTTTTATATCCACGGTCACGCGGATTTTCGTCAGCCGGGCGCCCTTGGTAGGGGTTGCCACGTCGCTCTACTCGAATGTTCTAGAAGCTTTTCTGCCCCTGTCAGCACACGGTCAAGCCCGCTGATTGGGGATCGTCCCATCACCTGACATCGAGCTTCGTTACGGCCCTGAAGGCCCATCGTACGCCTGTCCAGGGGACAGTGCGTACGTGATACTCTTAAAAATAAGTTTTCGAAAAATTATATTCTCGGTTTGGTTTACTCGGGTTAGTTTGGCTGTCAACATCGATGACTTATAATCGCGCTTTTTTTCAAAAACTCGAGTATACTTTTTCGTCATCATTTTTTTTTCTAATTTATTAAAATAGTTTATAACTTACTGGAGCGTAGCTAATCAAACCTGCATTTTTAAAGGTACAATCCAGATAGTTAGCGCCTCTTGCATTTTGTTGAAGCCTTTTCAATTGTAACAGAGCCCACTCAACTTGTCTGCATCTATAGAAGGTTTTGCATTTATACAAGAAGATTGCACGTACAATACTTCTTTTGTTGAAAGGGTATGAAGGATCATTTCATGTGATATTTCATATTTATTCGGTCTCTTAAGAATAAATAGCTTTCAGATTACTTTAGTCTTGTATGAATTTATTTAAAAATTTTCGGTAGACTATTAAGCACTCAGTTAATTCTAAGCTCTATCCACAAGGTGTTCGAGTCCTTTCGTGAAATTTTTTATGCAATACGGTTGGCTATCTCTTGCTTCGACAAATTTTATAAATCTCGGCTTGTACTGGCCAGTGTGAACGCACCTGTAGTCGGATGCATCGTCCCGAGGCGGATCGCGACACTAAAGCTCTTATATCGGCCGCGTTTTTGAGGGATCCGAGTGCTACAATGGCTTGGTTGATTAAAAATTTCGAAAAAGCACAAATCGGAGAGAAGGGTTTATCAGCGATTGTGAATAAACTAAAGGAAGGAAAGAAAGTTAAGGGGTATGATCTGAATGGTCAACTGCTTTGCAAAACCTTTCTAAATCTTGACTCCAAAGTAGTCATACCAGCGCCAATAATCCAGGACTTAGTCTGGTCCACACACGAGGTTTAGGGGAACAGGGGGTATTATAGGCCGAGTGGGTGAGTTTGGCCTTTCAATTTTCAAGCCTTAAATTATAATATTATGCAAAATTTTTTTGAAAATGCTAAAAATATGATTACAGTTTTCCCCTAAATAGTTTTTACATCGAAAAAACTCGTCTATATTGAATAAACAAAGTTTTAAATTTAGGGCCGAAAAAAATCGCTGTGTCTGACTTTTCAAACGTTGGGTGTGAAAAGTATAAGACCCTAATGACTTTGAAATTTGAAATATCATAAAGTTGAATTCTTAAACTTTCTATTTATTATTTAAAAATTACGTTACGATGCTTTATCCTAAAGCCCAATTGGGCTACAACGGCGATTTGGTTTTTTTTTTCAAACCGACTGCCGTGAAGGCCTGCAGGGCTTTATATACTTTGATTTTTGGTTTTAGGTTAGGACGCTTTAAAGAAAAACTATTTTAGGATGATTATTTCATTTATATTGTACATCCCGCGCGTAGCTGATGATCCCCTGAGTAATTAAAAAAAAAAATTATCCCGAACAAAGCTCGCATTGAAAAGTTTTGAACGTTTCATTTTTCGAAACGCTGATTTTCCTTTGGCTCACGGTAGTCAGGGGAATTCGATTTCAGTTTCGAGCATCCGATCTCTCTGCCTGCGCTCTCTGTAGACTTAACTGGACGTGACGTATGCGGTGGGCGTGTCTATTTTTGCTGTCTCACTCTTACTGCTTACCTACAGCCGCCGACGGGGGCATGTAGGCTCGGGCCTGTAGCCAAGAGGCGACTGGTGGCGCTGTATCAATTGGCAGCTCCCTACAGCTGACTACAGCTGACTGCGGAGCTGCTGAGCAGAGCAGCTTGTAATGTGTTATGAGCAATAATTTTTTTATAAATAATTGATTGTCATAGAAAAAACAGTACTGAAGACCCTAATTTTCGTTATATATTAAATAAGTGGTAGAATTCATAATTATTAATTTGTTTAATTTCAATAAAAGAATATGAAATAAATAATCTCTACAGTCTTTCTATGATCATCATCATCAAAGATTTTTCAATTATTGTGGTGTGCCCTGTGAGTTGATAATAATTGTGCTGTGGTTGTGTTGGGGACCTGATGGCTGGTGGTGCATAGTGGCAAAATTAAAGATAAAGTTTTTTCTTAATGAGTGTGTGTGTGTGTGTGTGTGTGTGTGTGTGTGTCAGGTTGAACTTGCAAATTACTTTTTTATAATCCACCCAACTTGCAAATTGCAAAAGGTGCAATTGCAGCACATAATGTCATTGTCATACGCATTATCGCTTAATTTCATAGAATCATCATAGAAATGTATATGCTCTGAGCCAATACACTTGAACTGTTAAAGTTTTGTAATCCTACCCTTTTTCAAAAATAAACTTGATGTCTGAAAGTTTTGTAATCCCACTTTTTTTCTAAAATAAACTTGATGTCTGACAATGAATTTTAATTTTGATTATAACTGTTACATTCACTCAGGGTGTTAATGATAAATATATTTAAGTCAACCTGAATCAATTATTAAAATTTTTTATCTTTGTGTGTGTGTGTGTGTGCGTGCGTGCGCGTGTGTGTGTGTGTGTGTGTGTGTGTGGGTGCGTGTGCATGCGCGCGCGCGCGCGTGTGTGTGTGTGTGTGTGTGTTTGTGTGTGTGTGTCAGGTTGAACTTGCAAATTACTTTTTTATAATCCACCAAACTTGCAAATTGCAAAAGGTGCGATTGCAGCACATAATGTCATTGTCATACGCATTATCGCTTAATTTTAATCATCATGGAAATGTATATGCTCTGAGCCAATTCAATTGAACTGTTAAAGTTTTGTAATCTCACCCTTTTTCAAAAATAAACTTGATGTCTGAAAGTTTTGTAATCCCACCTTTTTTCTAAAATAAACTTGATGTCTGACAATGAATTTTAATTTTGATTGTAACTGTTACATTAACTCAGGGCGTTAATGATAAGTATATTTAAGTCAACATGAGTCAATTATTAAAAATTTTTTTCTTTTTTGTTTTCTGTATGCAAGCTTAAGTTATGCGGCCAAAGTGATTTTTCATATTAAAATTGGTTAATTAAGAAGTACAAAAGAAATAGATAGTTTTGGGTCTAGGTATCCAGTGGACCAGAAATTATGAATTCTATTTGGCATGGATTTTTAAAGTACGGATCAGCATTTGCTTCATTATTTTTAAAGTAGATTTAGTTTGTCCATATATTATGTATGCAAAATGAATTCAAAAGTAGTTCATAACAGTAAATTATGTCTATGATTTTTATGTGTCTGGCTAATGATAAAATTCATATAAAAGAAATTTTAACCTAAAGAACTAGATATATCCAAGTCAATATGAATCAATTATTAAAAATTTTTATCTTTTTTTTTTTCTGTAAGCAAGTTTAAGTTATGCGACCAAAGTGATTTTAAATAATAAAATTGGTTAATTTTTTACAATAATTAAAAAGTACAAAAGAAATAGATAGTTTTGAGTCTAGGTATCCAGTGGATGAGTACGAAGTACGGATGAGCATTTGCTCCATTATTTTTAAAGTAGATTTAATTTGTCCATCTATTATGTATGCAAAAAGAATTCAAAAGTAGTTCATAACAGTAAATTATGTCTATGATTTTTATGTGTTCTGGCTAATGATAAAATTATATGGAAGAAATTTTAAACAGAGGAACTAGATATATCTAAGTTAACATGAACCAATCATTGAAAATTTTTATTTTTTTTTTAATCATTTTAAGGTTACAAAGGAGTATTTGCTACATTTCAATGTAAATTTACGTTAAAATAAAGTTATGCAATGTACATTTAAAAAATAGGTAAATACTTAATTGAATTTTTTTTTTTACATACAAAATTGATTTACCTAGGACTTTTATAGGTTCTGGTTTATGTCGTGGTTTTACATCAGAATAATTGAATATATCTTAGGTATTGTTAAATTATTTAGAATTTGTTACGACCGTGAAATAATTTATTAAGACATATTTCAACAATGTTAATGATTTATTTATGGAGTTTGGTTTTTTTGAACTTGTGGACAAAAAGGAAATACATTTAAATATTTACCGAATTTACGCAATAAAATCTTTAAAATAGTATATTATAGTACGGGTGCAGCATCGTCACCGGGGTGGTTTTAAGAACCTCGTGCTCCGCTTCGCTATGCACTCGGGTCCTTAAAACCGCCCTGGTGATGTGCTGCACTCGTATTATATACTATTTTATAGTACGAGTCACCGAAAACACGCATCAAAGACTTGGTTTTGTGGTTACCCAGCTGAAAAAATCCATATGGAAATCCGTAAGGAAACCCGTATGGGGACCTATATGGGTTCCCGTAAAGGACCCCATACGGGTTTCCGATACTGATATTTGGTCAGGGTTTCCATACGGGTTTCCATACGGGTTTTTTTTTTCTTTTAATTTTATTTTCACACTATTTTTTAATTTATTTAATATTATTATTCGATATTGATATATTATTCTTTATTAGATTTAATTATGAATAGTAAAATTATAGAAGAAAAAAATTTTGTTCGACTGAGATTCGAACCCACAACCCCAGGCATGGCAGGCAGACACTCTATCACCTGAGCCATTGAGCTAGCTTGCGCCAAGACTTTAATTAAACTACTTTAACAACTGTTTTATATTTGATTTTTAACTAGTCTCTCTCAGCGCGCAAGCGCGAGCAATTGTATTACATTATCTAAATCTAAAACAAATTTTGTCAAAACTTCATCTAAATTAAAGGGCTTAACCGACAATAAGTTGTGTATTAAAAGAGTTTAATTAAAGTCTTGGTGCATGCTAGCTCAATGGCTCAGGTGGTAGAGTGTCTGCCTGTCATGCCTGGGGTCGTGGGTTCGAATCCCAGTCAAACCAAATTTTTTTCTTTGATAATTTTATTCTAAATAATTTTACTATCGTAATAAATCTATTGAAGAATACAATATTAGTAAGTAATAATGATATGAAATAAATAAAAAAAAGCATGAAAAAGAAAAAAAAAAAAAAAAAAAAAATCTATATGGAAACCCGTATCGCAACCCGGACGGAAACCCTGACCAAATATCAGTATCGGGATCCCGTATGGGGTCCTTTACGGGAACCCTTATGGGTTCCCGTACGGGTTTCCTTATGGATTTCCATATGGATTTTTTCAGCTGGGTAACCACAAAACCAAGTCTTTGATGCGTGTTTTCGGTGACTCGTACTATAAAATAGTATATAATACGAGTGCAGCACATCACCAGGGCGGTTTTAAGGACCCGAGTGCATAGCGAAGCGGAGCACGAGGTTCTTAAAACCACCCCGGTGACGATGCTGCACCCGTACTATAATATACTATTTTAAAGATTTTATTGCGTAAATTCGGTAAATATTTAAATGTATTTCCTTTTTGTCCACAAGTTCAAAAAAACCAAACTCCATAAATAAATCATTAACATTGTTGAAATATGTCTTAATAAATTATTTCACGGTCGTAACAAATTCTAAATAATTTAACAATACCTAAGATATATTCAATTATTCTGATGTAAAACCACGACATAAACCAGAACCTATAAAAGTCCTAGGTAAATCAATTTTGTATGTAAAAAAAAAAATTCAATTAAGTATTTACCTATTTTTTAAATGTACATTGCATAACTTTATTTTAACGTAAATTTACATTGAAATGTAGCAAATACTCATTTGTAACCTTAAAATGATTAAAAAAAAAATAAAAATTTTCAATGATTGGTTCATGTTAACTTAGATATATCTAGTTCCTCTGTTTAAAATTTCTTCCATATAATTTTATCATTAGCCAGAACACATAAAAATCATAGACATAATTTACTGTTATGAACTACTTTTGAATTCGTTTTGCATACATAATAGATGGACAAACTAAATCTACTTTAAAAATAATGGAGCAAATGCTCATCCGTACTTCGTACTCATCCACTGGATACCTAGACTCAAAACTATCTATTTCTTTTGTACTTTTTAATTATTGTAAAAAATTAACCAATTTTATTATTTAAAATCACTTTGGTCGCATAACTTAAACTTGCTTACAGAAAAAAAAAAAGATAAAAATTTTTAATAATTGATTCATATTGACTTGGATATATCTAGTTCTTTAGGTTAAAATTTCTTTTATATGAATTTTATCATTAGCCAGACACATAAAAATCATAGACATAATTTACTGTTATGAACTACTTTTGAATTCATTTTGCATACATAATATATGGACAAACTAAATCTACTTTAAAAATAATGAAGCAAATGCTGATCCGTACTTTAAAAATCCATGCCAAATAGAATTCATAATTTCTGGTCCACTGGATACCTAGACCCAAAACTATCTATTTCTTTTGTACTTCTTAATTAACCAATTTTAATATGAAAAATCACTTTGGCCGCATAACTTAAGCTTGCATACAGAAAACAAAAAAGAAAAAAATTTTTAATAATTGACTCATGTTGACTTAAATATACTTATCATTAACGCCCTGAGTTAATGTAACAGTTACAATCAAAATTAAAATTCATTGTCAGACATCAAGTTTATTTTAGAAAAAAGGTGGGATTACAAAACTTTCAGACATCAAGTTTATTTTTGAAAAAGGGTGAGATTACAAAACTTTAACAGTTCAATTGAATTGGCTCAGAGCATATACATTTCCATGATGATTAAAATTAAGCGATAATGCGTATGACAATGACATTATGTGCTGCAATCGCACCTTTTGCAATTTGCAAGTTTGGTGGATTATAAAAAAGTAATTTGCAAGTTCAACCTGACACACACACACAAACACACACACACACACACACACGCGCGCGCGCGCGCGCATGCACACGCACCCACACACACACACACACACACACACACGCGCGCGCACGCACACGCACACGCACACAAAGATAAAAAATTTTAATAATTGATTCAGGTTGACTTAAATATATTTATCATTAACACCCTGAGTGAATGTAACAGTTATAATCAAAATTAAAATTCATTGTCAGACATCAAGTTTATTTTAGAAAAAAAGTGGGATTACAAAACTTTCAGACATCAAGTTTATTTTTGAAAAAGGGTAGGATTACAAAACTTTAACAGTTCAAGTGTATTGGCTCAGAGCATATACATTTCTATGATGATTCTATGAAATTAAGCGATAATGCGTATGACAATGACATTATGTGCTGCAATTGCACCTTTTGCAATTTGCAAGTTGGGTGGATTATAAAAAAGTAATTTGCAAGTTCAACCTGACACACACACACACACACACACACACACACACACTCATTAAGAAAAAACTTTATCTTTAATTTTGCCACTATGCACCACCAGCCATCAGGTCCCCAACACAACCACAGCACAATTATTATCAACTCACAGGGCACACCACAATAATTGAAAAATCTTTGATGATGATGATCATAGAAAGACTGTAGAGATTATTTATTTCATATTCTTTTATTGAAATTAAACAAATTAATAATTATGAATTCTACCACTTATTTAATATATAACGAAAATTAGGGTCTTCAGTACTGTTTTTTCTATGACAATCAATTATTTATAAAAAAATTATTGCTCATAACACATTACAAGCTGCTCTGCTCAGCAGCTCCGCAGTCAGCTGTAGTCAGCTGTAGGGAGCTGCCAATTGATACAGCGCCACCAGTCGCCTCTTGGCTACAGGCCCGAGCCTACATGCCCCCGTCGGCGGCTGTAGGTAAGCAGTAAGAGTGAGACAGCAAAAATAGACACGCCCACCGCATACGTCACGTCCAGTTAAGTCTACAGAGAGCGCAGGCAGAGAGATCGGATGCTCGAAACTGAAATCGAATTCCCCTGACTACCGTGAGCCAAAGGAAAATCAGCGTTTCGAAAAATGAAACGTTCAAAACTTTTCAATGCGAGCTTTGTTCGGGATAATTTTTTTTTTTAATTACTCAGGGGATCATCAGCTACGCGCGGGATGTACAATATAAATGAAATAATCATCCTAAAATAGTTTTTCTTTAAAGCGTCCTAACCTAAAACCAAAAATCAAAGTATATAAAGCCCTGCAGGCCTTCACGGCAGTCGGTTTGAAAAAAAAAACCAAATCGCCGTTGTAGCCCAATTGGGCTTTAGGATAAAGCATCGTAACGTAATTTTTAAATAATAAATAGAAAGTTTAAGAATTCAACTTTATGATATTTCAAATTTCAAAGTCATTAGGGTCTTATACTTTTCACACCCAACGTTTGAAAAGTCAGACACAGCGATTTTTTTCGGCCCTAAATTTAAAACTTTGTTTATTCAATATAGACGAGTTTTTTCGATGTAAAAACTATTTAGGGGAAAACTGTAATCATATTTTTAGCATTTTCAAAAAAATTTTGCATAATATTATAATTTAAGGCTTGAAAATTGAAAGGCCAAACTCACCCACTCGGCCTATAATACCCCCTGTTCCCCTAAACCTCGTGTGTGGACCAGACTAAGTCCTGGATTATTGGCGCTGGTATGACTACTTTGGAGTCAAGATTTAGAAAGGTTTTGCAAAGCAGTTGACCATTCAGATCATACCCCTTAACTTTCTTTCCTTCCTTTAGTTTATTCACAATCGCTGATAAACCCTTCTCTCCGATTTGTGCTTTTTCGAAATTTTTAATCAACCAAGCCATTGTAGCACTCGGATCCCTCAAAAACGCGGCCGATATAAGAGCTTTAGTGTCGCGATCCGCCTCGGGACGATGCATCCGACTACAGGTGCGTTCACACTGGCCAGTACAAGCCGAGATTTATAAAATTTGTCGAAGCAAGAGATAGCCAACCGTATTGCATAAAAAATTTCACGAAAGGACTCGAACACCTTGTGGATAGAGCTTAGAATTAAATGAGTGCTTAATAGTCTACCGAAAATTTTTAAATAAATTCATACAAGACTAAAGTAATCTGAAAGCTATTTATTCTTAAGAGACCGAATAAATATGAAATATCACATGAAATGATCCTTCATACCCTTTCAACAAAAGAAGTATTGTACGTGCAATCTTCTTGTATAAATGCAAAACCTTCTATAGATGCAGACAAGTTGAGTGGGCTCTGTTACAATTGAAAAGGCTTCAACAAAATGCAAGAGGCGCTAACTATCTGGATTGTACCTTTAAAAATGCAGGTTTGATTAGCTACGCTCCAGTAAGTTATAAACTATTTTAATAAATTAGAAAAAAAAATGATGACGAAAAAGTATACTCGAGTTTTTGAAAAAAAGCGCGATTATAAGTCATCGATGTTGACAGCCAAACTAACCCGAGTAAACCAAACCGAGAATATAATTTTTCGAAAACTTATTTTTAAGAGTATCACGTACGCACTGTCCCCTGGACAGGCGTACGATGGGCCTTCAGGGCCGTAACGAAGCTCGATGTCAGGTGATGGGACGATCCCCAATCAGCGGGCTTGACCGTGTGCTGACAGGGGCAGAAAAGCTTCTAGAACATTCGAGTAGAGCGACGTGGCAACCCCTACCAAGGGCGCCCGGCTGACGAAAATCCGCGTGACCGTGGATATAAAAACTACGGACACGAGGCCTCGGCAGTGCATAATTACGGTAAAACTCACCACACCCACACTCTTCCTCTCTCGGGAGATAGTTCAGTGAGGAATAAAGAAGAGATAATCATCAATACGGAGTTATAAATTTCTCTCCCGGTGTACGACCCAAATCCCTTTTGATAGTGTTTAGCTTGCCTAAACGACCAAAAGCTACCTACTCTCAGGAGATATAGACGTCAGGGACGTCACATAAAGTTGGGCCGCCGCCTACAGGACCAACGCCTTACAACTTGCCCTTACAACCGGCTTTTCCTCCAATCGTGGTGTCAGAAGAGGGATTGGCTTGAAAAAGATTGGGACCCGGATCCCCAGGAGAATTTTTTTGAACCCGCACGCGGACAAACGTGAGCAGTGCTAACGAGTTCCTGAAGGACCACACGACCAGAACCCAAAAAGGACCTGACAAGTATGAGAAACGGCTAGCAAGGACGGGCGCCGAACGCGACTTCCTAAAGGACCACACCCGGACAAACGTGAGCAGTGGTAACGAGTTTCTAAAGGACCACACGACCAGAACCCACGAAGGACCGTGCGAGGGCCTACAACCAAGTTCTAGCAGTAGCCGAGGAGGACAAATGCACGGACTGAACCTTTACATCATCCTGGGAGCCGTGTGGTGAGTAAAATATTTTATTAGGGTAGGAGAGATTTTATCCCCAAATCTCTTCTATATAGATCCGTGACTTATTTTTTGAGAAAGAAAACATACATTTTTATAGAGGCGCTCTCTTTCTCTGTCGTTCTAAGCATTTTAAAGCCACAGTCGCGGTCAAGTTAGGGGTGAACGTTTCTTTTCGTAGTAGATTTTATTTCATCAGATTTAAAGGGGAAACCGTTAGAAATCCGAGTATACTTAGACTTGACATTTTTTGATTTGATTGATTCAACGCCGCAGGTGGAAACGAATATCCACCAGTCAACCAGGCCCAACCCTTCTACGTATCGTGCTTGGCTCGAAGGTGCTATTAAAATTAACTATTGGTCTTCTCATATTTCCGAAGGAATCTTTTATTTCCGTCCCAATGTCGTTCGCATTCAGGGGCGTGGGCGTTGATGAACGTGGGGCTATTTGTATCGCGTCTCTTAATTCTTCTATCTCAATCTGTTGGAGTTTCCTCTCGTTAATTAATTGGTTTACCACTTCGGTTAAAGGGTTGGGCCTGGTTGACTGGTGGATATTCGTTTCCACCTGCGGCGTTGAATCAATCACATATTTCGGGAACTCGAACCCTGGCTCGTGACCATGTGCGATTTCCTCCTCGGTCGAATTTTCTGGCGTGCATTGCGCTTCTTTTCGCTTTCTACTCCTTTCGCGCCTAAACCACCATGCGTTTTTCACTTTTATCGGCTTCGGCATCGTTCCCGTCGAATTTCCTGTTATAGTTACCGCCTTTGAATTTTCGTTTTTCACTATCGTATTCAACAGGGACTCCATGTGTATTCGCGTTGTCAACGCCGTTTTCATTTGGGGATGCTCCCTATAGTCTGGGTAATTTAGGGCTAAATTTTATAACACATTTATACTGCGTTGTAACGCCATTTGTTCCGTGTACTTAATCGCATATTCCGCCCAATTCAACCCAAAGGCTACGTCACTTAAAAATTTCGTTTCCCGATCTATAGCTTTTTGCTGCATTTCGGCATCGACCACGCCAGCCCTCTGCATGGTCTGAATTTGGTTTGCTCCTATCTTTCCGTCTTCTAAAGTTTTTGTTTGAGTGTCGACCATCTTTCTAATAATCTTTCTCTATCAAGTGAATTACAAAAAAATCTCAAGTCTAAGTATACTCGGATTTCTAACGGTTTCCCCTTTAAATCTCTCCCCCTACCTGCCTTGGCATGCATGTAATTTCCTCCTCTGACATATACTTCCTCTCGATTAGTCCTCTAAGGACCTCAGTCTCACAGTACCCGTCTGCTTCGAGCATGACTATCAAATTGATGTTACTTGAAAACGGGTGATCGTCTAACATTTGGACCGCCACGAATGGTCCTACCTGCCCCTTCGCTGCCGTCACTCGTGGTGACAGATGGGGTGGCCGGGCGTCCCCTACTAAATACCTGTCCATAGCCTCTATCCGATGTCTTGGCCCCACTCGCCCTTGTTCAGGGTCCGAATCCTGATCTGACCCTTCCAACATCTCCTGCAGCGTATCCGTCGGCTTATCCAAGACATATGGCAAGTAGTGATTTCCTTCGAGTTTGAAGTGAATGAACTTGGACTGGTCGTCTACCCTGAACCAACCGTACTTTATCCTTCCCCCGTAGTGGAAGTGTATGCATATATTTTGCCTTAATACTTGAGATAATAGGAATACACGATCGTAAGTGCCCCACTCCGTGTTTGACGATAGCACTGAATACACCTCGTCCGATGACATACATAAAAGTCTCTGAGAGCTGTCTCGCAGTTTCCTTCTTAATTCCTGGACCGGAATATCCAAGCCACATGCCCTATTAAAAGTATGGAATAAGCAGTTATCTGGTCCCAATAGTGCTAGAAAGAGCGATTAATAAATTATTTTTTATAAACAATTAAATAAACTATCAAACTCTAAACCCCCATAATGCTGGGGAAAGCGATACATTAATTATTTTTTATAAACAATTAATGAAACCGCCAAGCTCTAAGCCCCCATAACGCTGGGAACCCAAGTTCAACAAAAAAGCTGATAGGCTACCCTCCAAGCTCCAAGCCCCAAGAAGAAGCTGATTGGCTACCCCCCAAGCTCTAAGCCCCCAAAACCCTGGGCGCCCGAACTCGGGTGCCCAGGAACTTGGGGGCTTAGAGCTTGGGGGGGTAGCCAATTCGCGTTTTTGTTGAACTCGGGCTCTCAGGCTTTTGGGGGGTAGCCAATCAGTTTTTTTGTTGAATTCGGGCGCCCAGGGTTTTGGGGGATTAAAGCTTGGGGGGTAGCCAATAGGCTTTTTTGTGGAACTTGGGCGCTCAGGGTTTTGGGGGCTTAAAGCTGGGGGTTAGCCGATCAGCTTTTTTGTTGAACTCAGGTACCCAGGATTTTGGGGGTTTAGAGCTTGGTGGTTTAGTCAATTGTTTATAAAAAATAATTTATTTATCACTCTTTCCAGCGTTATGGGGATTTAGAGCTTGGTGGTTTCATCAATTGTTTATAAAAAATAATTTATTTATCGCTCTCCCCAGCGTTATTAGGGCTAAGAGCTTGTTGGTTTATTTATTCATTTATTTATTGATTAATTATTCGCAAAGGTTTCTGTTATTCAGCGTTCAAACTTGCGTGGTAACTGTGACGGACAATCTTCCTAAATAAAGCGGGGGGCACCATGTCTATGAGCCACGTAAATTGTAAAAATTAAAAATTTCAGCACAAATCTGTCGGAATTTGAACGACTAAATAATTTTTGCACAAAAACGTGCACGAGTAATAAAAAAATAATTTGCAAATTTTTGTGCGCAAAAACATGTACAAATAATCTGAAAACTATTAGCACAAACTTGTGCACAAACGTCCGAATTTTGTGCACAATGTTCATTGAATACTGTTCACAGTATTGTGCACATACTTGTGCAGAACCCGACTGAACTTTCTGCACAAATTTTTGCACAAAATTATTAATCCTCTCATTCTCGTGGCCTTTGAGAAGAAGGGATCTAATTAGTATTCCTTTCATTTTTTATTATTTTCATTTCGAAATTTTAAGGTTCCATGCCTTTCTTTAACTACAATTATTAACAATATTTTGAGGGAGGCGCAGAAGAGAAAAAAAATTCAGAAACTTTGTAATTATTTTCTTACTTATTTAATTATTATTTCATTTTACCTAAGGATATGACATGCATGATACTACTAGAAAACAACTTACATAATACAACGAGAAAAAAAATACTCGAAAAAAAAAAATTGAATTTGATAAGAAAGAATGTATTGGTTGTGGAAGTTAAGCATGCACTAAATTTTTTTCTGCGCATTCTGTTGAGGAACTTCTAGAGAGTTACTCGCACATATGTATTAGTTGAGCACAGACTATAGGGTGTCAAAAAATTCGTTGAAAAAATTATATATTACAGAATTAAAACTCATTGTTGCATCGTACAGACGCACGATGCCGATTTCACCCTAAAAGTCTAATACGAAGAAGAAGAATATGTTCAAAAAGTGTGTAGTAATATGTTTGTATGTTTCTAAAATGTATAGTTGTATATTATGCATCTCCACAGGAAATATCTTGATATAAAATGAATCTGAATGCATTATTTATCGTGATTGTCAATGCGTCATATGGAGTTGGGTTGAAAAAAATCAAGTCGCATAAGATTACAGTCGATCGCATTTAACACCGTAGAATTATTTTTTTATTGCATTGCTTGAAAATATATCTGACTAAATCGCAGCGCATTGCATTTTAAAAATTACATTCTTGCTTTGGATCATGATGTATCGAATGAGACTGCGTTGTATTATTATTTTGGATTGAATTGGATTACCTGAATACTGTAGAATCGTATAGGACTTCAGTTCATCACTTTTCATTCATTGCATTGGACTCGATGTACTTGGATCGCATTGAGCTTGAGAGAATCACTTTTTTTAATTTTATTTGACTAAATGTTGGCTTTGGATTATAATGAATCGTATTAGACCACGCCATATCATTTTGAATTGTATTGAATTCGATTGGGTCAGATTAGATTGCATCGCTTCAGATTGGATTGAATTGCATTGGATCGCATTGGATTGGATCGAGTCGCATCGCATCGGGTCGCATCGCATCGGATCGAATCGGTTTGCATTGGATTGGATCGCATCGCATCGGATCGGATCGGGTCGCATTAGATTGGATCACCTCGCATCGCATCGGATTGAATTAGATTGGATTGGGATCGGATCGGATTTGAATAAAATTAATTAACCTTCATCTAGAAAATAATAAGGGGTCGGAGATCGATTTTCGATTTTCATTAGTTCATTATTTGTACATTATGTTGTACAAAAAACATAATTTAACAATAAGGGAATTACAACAGATTATGTTTATAAAATTAGATAAAAATAATCATAACTATTATCATAATAATCTCAGTAAAATGACAATAAGAATGAGTAAAAAAAAACGTAAATACAAGTATGATAAAATACGAATAAGAATAAAAATAAAAAATAAAAAAAGAAAATAAATATGTAAGTAAAGCTATACATCAGAAATATTGCAATCTTGAATGACATAGTTGTATTTGCAGTGGTAAAAAGTCAATTCCCGGTAGAACTCGCAAAGCAGTATCACTAAATACTTGAAAAACACCACAGTTTGAAAATACAGTTCATCGTGATCGCAAGTGCACGATGACAGTGAGTACTTAATCTTCTCCCACGGTAGTAGAAATGTGTGATTTAATGAGATGTTTAAAGATGGAAAGGGATGGTGATAGTTGAATCAGAGGTGGTAATCTGTTCCAAAGATAGGTGGTTGACACATGAAAGGAACGTTTCAGAGACTCCGCACGGAAGGGGGGAACGATCAACGGCGCATGCGGATTCGCCACCCTCTCTGGACGAGAGCCAAGCCTCTCAATGAAAAAGTTCGCCAAGTAATACGGAATACCTGTGTCAAGGATCCTGAAGAGCAAGCAGGCCGCAAAGTAGTTCCCGCAGCCTGATACTCGGAGCCAGCCAAGCTGTCGCCTGAAGGGAGTAACGCGGTCACTCTTCCAAACCCCATAAACATATCTGATCCCTCGATTGAGCACGCGCTGTAGCATAAGATCCTGCTCGTCTGGGATATTACAATACACAAGAGAGCAGTAGTCCACGATAGGAAAAAGCAAAGTCTGCTCAAGATATTTACGAAGTTCTAAGGTAGTGCTGCGCCTGAAGTGTTTAAGACGATAAAAAAGAAAATTAGCTCTGCCACAAACATATCGAACATGGTCCTTCCAGGTCAGTATCAAAAATATCGCAGATGATAGGACTAACGGATGGGAAGGCCGATTGAATAAATTTCTGTGGCAGAGAATCAACGCCCACCACCTGAGAAGTCGACTGGCTAATAGCATGAGAAACCTGGTCCATCGTCACTGCTGAAAAATCATAGACACCATTACCCTCTATGTTTCCCAAGTTATTCAGAAAATGAGAGAGATCCGGTGCTGCAGCATTAAATAAAACAGAGGCAAAGTGGGCGTTGAGATCCCGTACAGAGAAATTACTCAAGTTGGAGTCAGGGTTAAGGGAGATGTCAAGGTGTGTTAGCTCTTTCCAGAGATGTTGTGGATCGTCGATGTCCTTGAGTCTGTGGTAGTGAAAGTCAAGTCTAGCCGTCTCAATCTGTTCATATGCAAAGTCAGGCGCTTGTTTTTAAAAGGTTAGTTCAATTCTGAGTCTCGTGCGTCTGTAACGTCTATAGAGTCTATCTCTTTCAGATAAAAGGGAGCGATGAAAGGCAGTAAACCACGGATGGCGATTTTCACCATGTATGAGGGTTTTCAGAGGATTAAAAATGCCAAGCGCAGCATAAAGATTCGCATACAGACAATCTAGCCTCTTATTAAGTGAGCTCGTCCCTTCCGAGGCTACTAACCAGTCACATTTAAGCAAGAATTCATTCAAAGCCTCAACATCCACAGATCTAAAATTCCTGTACTTGAAATCATTGATCATTTGTTGTAGACTTTGAATGTCAAGGGTAGCAGTGATTAAGTCATGTCCAGCGATAAATGGTTAATCTGTCATCCAGAAGTCAGTCACAGTATCAAGGGCGTCTACCAGGCAAAGATCAAGCCAGGTATCCGAGTGGGAGGTGTGGTGTGTCGATCCATAAGGCACTAAAAATAAAGAGTTCTCCTCAATAAATCAACGAATAAAAGCCGCATCAGCATCCGAATTTGACAGTTGGTTCGCATTAAAGTCCCCGAGAATAACCTTGGTGCCGTGCTCATGCATGGTATCACGCAGGTCAGACACAAAATTGGTGCCAACGGTAAACGTTTGGGGGTTGATACACCACACTAACAAATATAGGGTCGCTCTCTAGTGAAAACCTCGGTGAGTAAATATTCTGGATGTCCAGGCTTACCATTCGACTCAGTGGTAGACGAGCAGAGATGATTGACTGAAAGGGACGTATGCACATACAAAGCCGCTCCACCCCCCTGAGTATTACGACCCCTCCTGGGGATGGCATAACCATCCAGTGCCACAAGCGTATCCTCAATCGAGAGTTCCAGCCAGGTTTCAGTCACAGCAATCACATGTATTAAAGGCTGAGACGATCGAAAGAGTCTGACTTGCTCGATATGGCCCCGCAGAGAGTTCGCATCAATACGACAGACACGAAGTCGAGCCCTCTCCTTCGGTACGGGTTCCTGAGAGATGGGATGTATGATGGTAACAGGAGGGGACGCAAAAGTATGACTCAAAGGAGGATAAAAAGGAGAAGGATTAAAGAAACGGAAAAGAAATGATAAAAATGATACATTACCATGAGAAAGAAGATGTAGAAGTATATTCCCTATGATAAAAACCGCTCTAGATCCTGTTCAGAGGTAATCGGCGTAGGAACATCTCCCTTCTTTCTTCTCACGTAGATGTGACCATTATGGACGAAAGAAACGAAGCCGGAGTTCTACTGCTGAGACTTACGATATACAGTGCAACAAAGATAAAAATAGCCCTCGGTAAAAATTTTTAATGTCAATGAGAGATGGCACAACATTTGAAGGCTCGACAAAAAGAAAATTAATTTTTACATTTCCTGTAAACATACAATTAAATTTTAGTCTCGCAGGTTCCTTAGTAGTCCATTGGGACACTCATGAACTTGTCCGCATGCTTTCTGATCCTTTTACAATTAGGTAGTTCCAGAATAACATTATTCCATCCCAGTATTTTAACAATTCTCAAGGCTTTTCAGTCATAACCAATCGAAATACGAGGTTCTGACTATCCATTTGGTTTTTCATAGAATCGCTTGGTCCTTTGGTCATGTTGGCCTTTATCACGATTTCTCGCTTACCAGCTTCGACTTACATTGGCGAATCAGGTCCTGCAAGTACAGATTAATAATCAGAAACTAATTCGAACGGCGTGAAGTTGGTTATAGAATGTACACTCGTGTTGTAGGTAAAGGCTGCAAAAGGGACTAATCCATCCCAATCATTATATTTTTCTGAGTACACTTGTATGAAGTCCATGAGAGGGACAAGACTTCGCTCGAGCGATCCAACTATCATTAATAAGTTCCGCCAAAAAACGTCTCCTTAAGTCCGATAGCAACGCTTTCAGTGCCCAAAATTGACAAATCAATTGTCTCACTAAAGAGGCACTACAATCAGATATTTTGTCAAATGGCATTGCGTGGTCAACACTTGTTGATTTCCTACTGGTGTGACCTATAGCTTCCCAACAACGTCGATTGAGATTTTGTTTAAGGCTTTAATAGAAATGTCGTTGAGGATTAACTCTTGCCTCATCCTGCAACGATTAATTTTTTTCTCATGACAACTTGTACAACATTCGACGTAATCCAAGACATCATTCGGCATGCCTTTCCAGTAATATCTCTCTCGAATCTTTTGGTAAGTTTGGTTGATTCCATTATGTCCACCTGCCAAGCTATTTTGTAAAAGTTCGATAACCTTGACCCATTCATGTATATCCAGCATACTGGTCGTTCCAAAGCATATTGTAATTTGATAAAGGATTTTATTAAACACCTCCCGGAAAAGTTCTTCGAGGCAACAGGGTTTAAACTGACTCAGCATGTCTCCCTTCTTTGATATACAGAAGCCATTTAAACTACGACGTCCAAGAACAAGTTTCAAACTCTGCAAAACCTGACGTACCACCGTCGGTTCTTTTGGGTCATAATGGACTTTTACTACTAAGGTGAGTATACACCGTGATTCATCAGGATATGCCAGCCGAAAAATGTCAGATTCATTATTTTTCGCTGATTCCTAATTATTATAATAGTATGGTTCTAAAATAATTATATTTTTTGTAATTGACGATTGAAAGTAATAATAATATTTAAAAATGTAGTTTTGGTAAAATGGAATAACAAAACTACCGTGCGTCTATATATTTTTTCAATCGAGCGAACATAAACATAACAGTAAAAGTTTTTAAAAAGTCCCTTCAGATTCAAAAATTTTATTCCGAAAGGGTAGTAGATATAGTAACTTGGATTGTTTTATTTGATATTTTGCTAAAACAAAAGCCCGTGGATAACCTTACACGACACGCGAAAGCACGTGGGTTTGTTTTCATTCAAAATAACGAAGGTTATATGATGTAGCAGGAACTTTTCACGCACGATCAGCGCGAGGTTCAGAGCGTTTCTTTCGAAGCATTGAGTTCAGGCCCGCGGGGGTTACGTTTGAAAAACGTGAAAGCGCAAGAAGTAAAAGAACGATAAAAATTTTTAATTATCGTTCGAAGAACGTTTTCCATTTTACTAACGAAAAATAAATTATTATTTTTAAAAAATATAGAATAAAATAAAGAAGCATCAAGTGCTTAGCCAAGTCAAAGAATTAAAATTTCATTTTTTTTAAAAAGACGTTGACTTTTAACTAATAAGTTTTTTAAAATATTTAAATGAAAAAAAAAATTTTTTCAGGCCAGACCAAGCCTTTTCTCAATATTTTTTATTTCTAGCATAAACTTTTTAAGCATGAGGTGAGTAGTTTTTAATCAGAAAAATTAATGTAAATACATAGCTTGTGTTCCAAAATTGTTATTGCTTTGTGAAAGTTGAAATGTTACTGAGACAAGTATAAGATTGCATTGCTTTCATTCAGAAATAATGATTAAGTAACTCTGAATCTTCTGAAACACATATAAGATCAATTTTTCATTAAATAAAAAAAAAATAGTAATAATAATAATTTTTCACAACAATCATAAGATAAGTTAATGAATAATCATTTATGAGCTAACTAATATTTTCAAAGAAATTTGGTTCCAAATAATTTAAACAGTTAATTTGATACAATTTTTTCAAATACTTTTGCTGAATATTCAGTAATAAAATAAATTTTTTGAAGACGTTTCTGTACGAAATTGAGAAGAGTTTGTATGAAATTTTAATTTTTTTAAATCTTTAGAAGTAAATGCCAGGAGTATGTACACATGATATTTATTTCGATTTCGTGAATTTTTTAAACAATTACAGATGAAGAAACACTTAAATATTTATGAAAAAAGCTAAAAAGAACAGTAGTTTAATAAAATAAAATGGTTTAAAATAATTTAATGATCTCAAATTTTTACAAGTAAAAAGTATTCATGCAAATTTTATTTTTAAAAATTTTTTTAAAGTATCTTTGAGCTCTAGATACTCTTTATAAAGTTAAATTTTGATTAAAACATATTTGGTCAATCTGAAACTGTCAACCTGTCCCAAGATAGGTTTTCCTGGCTCAAAAACGATACAACTTTTTTTAAAGAATTCTTGCTTGATTGAAAGTTATTTTAATCAAAAAAATCTTTTGTCATTTGATTAGCATCTCTCAAGGCGATCACACAAACTTTGCGACGTCGCAGCGTCGCACGTCGCGAATCGCAAATCGCAAATCGCACGTTTTCATGTCTGCCAGTGCGGCGGCTGCTATATGTTCAACTGATGCGCTGTACTGCTGCAGGTTACAACAAAATTGAGTCGTCCGTCAGCTTGCGAGTGATATCGCCAAGTATAGTGAAAAATAAAGTGTTTACAAGTAACTTCAACAAGTAAGTCTACAAGTTGTGCATAATTTTTCATTTTTGTGTTTTTCATGATAATTATTAATTTTAAATATTGTTACTATGAAATGCACAAATAAATAACATAACCTAGAATTGTGATAAGCACATTTGAGAAACTTGAAAATTTTCATTAAGTAAAAGTGACAATATGAAAATATTTTTATAATATTGTAACATATATTATGGATATTATTATTTTTATCAATAAGCTGTTTAAAAATATGCTGAAAAAAATAGTTGCTGGCTTCAATCAGATTTAAAAAAAAATTTATTGCTTTGTGTTGTTCTAGTAAGTAAAAATAATTGTTAATAATTTCAGCAAATATGGAGACTGAATCACAAGAAGAGATTCCGATGATTGACGAAGAAGAAGAAGTTGAAGATGCTGCACAGGAGAATGTTCCTGGGAAATATCAAGTTGACAAGAGGTGGTTGATATCAAGTGTACATATAAACAGACCTCTTTGGGATATGAGTTTAAACGAATATTCGGACAAAACTCTGAATGATCAAATTTGGGAATCATTGGAGGTTGCATCTGGTGTACCAGGTAATACATCAATGAATTTTTTAACTTTAATGGAAATCATACATATATACTAATTGATACTTTTAATTGCAGTGTTTGCACTAAAGAGGACTTTGACCAACTTGAAGAAAAGCTACAGTAAAGAGAAAAATGATAGGAAAAAACAGTTGCAGAAAAGCGGTGGACCAGGAGGAAGAAAGCCAAAAAAGGGATTCGCTCATTTTGATGAAATGAGGTTCTTGGATAAAGTGAATAAAACTAAAAGGTAATAATTTACTATTAAAACAAAAATTAAATTATATTTATTCATAATCTTGACAACTTATTCTTTTTTTTAGAACTCTTTCCAACATTACAAAGCTGAGGGTTACACCCTTGAAAACAATGCAAGTAAATTCCGCTATTCAGACAAATAAATCATTTCCAGCTCTAAATAGATCTTTGTCGACGAACTATCATCAAAGTAATGAGATTAACGATGCAGTTAGTTTAAATGTCACTGAAGTACAAACAAGCTATCCTGAACCAGTTGTAGCAAGCTCTCCTGAACCAGTTGTAGAACAGACTCTAAGTCTTATGGATACAGTTAACAGTGATAATAGTGAATTATTACAAGACAGTGGAAACGTTTCACTTGAAAATCCTATAAATTCATTGGAAATTGAAGAAGATGAACAACCAGTAAATTTACTTAATCGTCATAACTTCAATATCCAGCCTGCACCCATTAATACGGAAGCAAGCAAGGCTTTTTCTCCATGGTTACAGAAGTCAGCTGTGGCACTTGCAACCTGCTACTCCAAAAATGTCCAAAAAAATCAAAAAGAAGGAAAAGATCCTGTGTTATCCCAGGTTATGGGACTAACTGAATTGATGACCCAAACTTTGCAGCATGAAAAAGAACTAGAAAACAAAAATGTGCTGAAGGATGTGCCTGCTGAAGACCAACTTTTCGGTAACACTGTAGCTGCCAAACTTGCAAAAGTTAAAGATGAAGAAAAAAAAAAAGAAATAAAACAGAATATAACCCTTGAAATTTTTGGATCCACCCTGGCTAGTGACAAATTATTTATAAACGGTGTAGCAGCCAGGCTTGCAATGTTAAGTGATTTGAATATGAAGAAAGAGTTGAAAAAGGAAATACTAACGGCAATCGACCAGAAGCTTTCAATGCTTATGTAGTGTGTGTTCCAAGATAGTTACATGTTCTTAAGAAAACAAAATAGTTTAAAAAATTTTGTACTGGTGATGTTGGTTTGTGTTTAAAGGCATGAGATACTTTTTTAAGTTATTGTTGGCATTGAAAATATGAAAAAGTTAAAGATGTTTAGGTACTTTGAAAGTCTAGTCGCAAGTTAAGTAGCTTTACATTTGCCATTCGATTAATGATTAAGCAGATTATTACAACAAGAGGATTTTTTGTAATTGTAGAAGTATTCGCTCTCCATTTTTTCAAAACATTTAAGTCATTTAATTTTAAGATGTTACTTTATCTTTAAATATAATTCTATTTTAATGTTATTAGTTCAATCAACATTGTTTTGTACACCTTAAGATAACTTGATAGTTAATACAATTGAAAGTAATAATGTATTCCTAAATTTTAAGATTAGACTAAAAGAAAAGTTTATGTGCATATTAACTTTGATGAAGTTTAAACAAATGTTCTCCTATTAAAAATTTTACAAATGTAAGTTATAATAAATATTGTTTTTGAAATAAATAATATGTAAAAGATTTAATGTACATTTAATTTTAAGATGTTACTTTATCTTTTAATATATAATTCTATTTTATTGTAATTAGTTCAATCAACATTGTTTTGTACACTTTCAGATAACTTGATAGTTAATACAATTGAAAGTATTAATGTATTCCTAAATTTTAAGATTAGACTAAAAGAAAAGTTTATGTGCATATTAACTTTGATGAAGTTTAAACAAATGTTCTCCTATTAAAAATTTTACAAATGTAAGTTATAATAAATATTGTTTTTGAAATAAATAATATGTAAAAGATTTAATGTACATTTAATTTTAAGATGTTACTTTATCTTTTAATATATAATTCTATTTTATTGTAATTAGTTCAATCAACATTGTTTTGTACACTTTCAGATAACTTGATAGTTAATACAATTGAAAGTATTAATGTATTCCTAAATTTTAAGATCAGACTAAAAGAAAAGTTTATGTGCATATTAACTTTGATGAAGTTTAAACAAATGTTCTCCTATTAAAAATTTTACAAATGCAAGTTATAATAAATATTGTTTTTGAAATAAATAATGTATAAAAGATTTAATGTACATTTAATTTTAAGATGTTACTTTGTCTTTTAAGATATAATTCTATTTTAATGTAATTAGTTCAATCAACATTGTTTTGTACACTTTCAGATAACTTGATAGTTAATACCATTAAAAGTATTAATGTATTCCTAAATTTTAAGATAAGACTAAAAGAAAAGTTTATGTGCGTATTAACTTTGATAAAGTTTAAAGAAATGTTCTCCTATTAAAAATTTTACAAATGTAAGTTATAATAAATATTGTTTTTGAAATAAATAATATATAAAAGATTGAATGTTGTAATTATTACTTTGCTTTTATTCCTATTTTTACATATCTACAATATTAGTATTTACAAGTTTTTCAGAAAAATTTTACATACAAACTTTTGTAATGAATAATCACAAACTTTAAAAACATTATTTTTTAATTTTTTTACTTTAATTTTCACAAAAAAATTAGTTCTCCATGTCTATAGAAACCCAGTCTTCGGGCTCGTAAACTGCAGCTTTTCTTTGCCAAGGAACTTCTCCTGCTGGTGTCATGAAATAATTTTTTAAAAGATCCTGCATTTCTCCTCCATCGTGTGGAACGAAGGCCTCGGCTAAGTTTTCTGATAAGAAAGTAGGAACTTCGTAGAATTGCTCTTGAGGATTCTCTGTTAGTTCTCTAACTCTTAAGAAATTATGTAAGCAAACTCCTGCTAAAATGAGTGTATCAACAGACTCTGGAAGTAAATTTATTATACTTTCAAAGATTCGAAAACGAGCAACAAGAATACCAAAGGCATTCTCGATTACTCTTTTAGCTCTTGATATTCTATAATTATAGATTCTTTCCTCTTCTTCCAAGTGTGTACCAGATATTGGTTTCATTAGAGTTCTTGAAAGTGGAAACGCATCGTCTCCGACAATGAAAGCAGGTGTGGCAACATTGCTTCCAGGAAGTGTAGCTACACCTTCTGGTAAATCTAGTTCACCATTTTCTATAAGTGGCCCAAAGGTATCTGAAATGTTTTATAATATGATGTATACCTAATAATAACTTAATTATAAATTTATTGTAAAAAAATTTCATTAAAGTTAATGAGTAAAATTAAAACCAAAATTTTTACATACTTGCAAAGATACCTGCATCACTGTTGCTACCCATTTCTCCAACGTGAACCAGTGAGAAATTGTAGTTGGCGTCACAAACAGCAAGAAGTACAATGCTGTGTGTTCCTTTGTGATTGTAATATAGACTTCCAGCATGAGGAGGACGTCTTATGTGGAAGTGTTTACCATCCAATGCTCCCACACAGTTTGGTAAGTTACACTTTTCTAGGAATTTTGTAGCTATATGCTTCCATTCCTCTTCATTTGGAACCCTCACATAAATTGGTTTTAAAACACAAATTAAAACTTCACAGACTTCTTTGACAATCTTGGCTGCTGTTGACTCGCCAATTCGATGCACCAAAGCTATTTTAAATAGCTGATCCCCTGACACAAGATATCTACAGTAATTGAAAAAATATATTTTATTTAATTATTATTTTCATTCACTTACCAAAAAAAGTAAACATATTTTATAATTTGCAACATAACTGACCTTAAAGCTATTATCAACCTTTCTTCTGGACATAAAGCTGCTTCAGTGCTTTTTTGAAGATGTACTAAAACTAAATTTAATAGTTCTTCAAAAGATTCAAGACTAATTGCAGTATATCGATGAAAATGTTTTGGATGTTGTTTGAGCTCTTGCCACTGGGTATTAAAAAATCCAAGCCATGGCCTTTGCTGATTAATAGAACTTCTTGCATGTTCTCTATTCAGCCATCTGTTGCTTCTTCTTCTGATGAAAGTAAACATCAGTATGCACAAAAAAATTAGTTTTAAAAATAGAAACCTCAGCGAGGACCTCATGTTTTCAAAAACTGCAACAAAAATGTATTTTTAATACATACATTTTACTATAATTTTGAGGTAACTAAGAAATTTTTAAATTTGAATGAATTTCATACTGAGCTTTAGTTTTTTTATTAGCTTAATAACAATTTAACAGGAACTATTATCACTCCAATTATATGAAAAAGTATTTATTTATTTATTTTTTAAATAATGATTTGGAGTTTTTTTATAAGTCATATCAGTAATTTCACTGATATTTCAAACACATTTCAAATTATTTCAGGTTATAACGAATGCTATCCAATCGTAAATAACACTTTACATTACTTTATGCAGTTTATTACAAATTTGATTCTTGTGTTAAATTGGATATTATAAATTAATAGGTACTTACATTAAAATTATATTTGCTTTTAGTCAGATTTTCAAATTTACACGCACTTTTGTGTAAAAAAAACTCCACACCGAAAATACACAAACCATAGCAGCCGCCGCACTGGCAGATATGGCAACATGCGATTTGCGATTTGCGATTTGCGACGTGCGAAGCTGCGACGTCGCAAAGTTTGTGTGATCGCCTTCAGAGTCAAAATTCAACTGCTGGGCCCCACCTGAAATAAGTGATGAAATACCGAAAAAAGTCTAGCTCGATTTTTTCGTAATTTTGTATCTGAATGAAGAGCTCCGAGTCAAAAAAATCATTTTCCAAAAAAATAGCAAATATTTGGGTCAACTCTACTACAGTCAACCTGCCGCAGGTTGGGTTTTCTGGGCTCAAATAGGATCTAAATTTTTATTCAAGAATTTTTGCCTGAATAAAAGGCATTTGAATCAAAAAAAATCGTTTGTCATTTGATTAGCATCGCTCAGGGTAAAAATTCAACTGCTCGGCCCGACCTGAAATAGGTGATCCGTTACCAAAAAAAATCTAGCTTGATTTTTTCGTAATTTTAAATCCGAATGGAGCCCTCCAAGTCAAAAAAATTAATCTCTAATAAAATAGCAAATATTCAAGTCAATCTCAAACAGTCAACCTGTCTCAGGTTAGGTATTCCGGGCTCAAAAAGCATCGAGCTTTTTTTTAAGAATTCTTGCTTGACCGAAAGTCATTTAAATCAAAAAAATTTTTTGTCATTTGATGAGCATCTCTCAGAGCCAAAATTGAACTGGTCGGCCCGACCTGAAATAAGTGATCCGATACCGAAAAAAATCTAGCTTCATTTTTTTATAATTTAAAACTTAAATTGATGCCTCCGAGTCAATAAAATCATTTGTCAACTGAATACCAAATATTTCAGTCAAATTCAAACAGTCAAACTGTCGCAGGTTAGGTTTTCCGGGCTCAAAAAGGATCTAGCTTTTTTTTAAGAATTCTTGCTTGACCGAAAGTCATTTTAATTAAAAAAATCTTTTTTCATTTGATTAGCATCCCTCAGGGTCAAAGTTCAACTGCTCGGTCTGACCTGACATGGATGTTCTGACACCGAAAAAAACTAGCTCGATTTTTTTATTATTTTGAATCCAAACGGAGCCCTTGGAGTCAAAAAAATCATTTTCGAATAGAACAGCAAATATTTGGGTCGATCTACAACAGTCAACCTGTCTCAGGTAAGATTCTCCCGGCTCAAAAGGGATCTAACTTTTTTTCAAGAATTCTTGCTTGATTGAAAGTCATTTTAATCAAAAAAATCTTTTGTCATTTGATTAGCAACTCTCAGAGTTTGAATCGAACTGCTCGGCCTGACCTGAAATAAATAATAAAATACCGAGAAATATCTAGCTCAATTTTTTCGTAATTTTGAATCCTAACGGAGCCCTCCGAGTCAAAAAAATCCTTTTCAATAAAATAGCAAATATTTGGGGCGATCTCCATCAGTCAACCTGTCGCAAGCTAGGTTTTCCGGGCTCAAAAAGGATCTAACTTGTTTTTTAAGAATTCTTGCTTGATTGAAAGTCATTTAAATCAAAAAAATCTTTTGTCATTTGATTTGCACCTCTTAGAGTCATAATTTAACTGCTGGGCCCCACCTGAAATAAGTGATAAAATACCGATAAAAACCTAGCTCAATTTTTTTGTGATTTTGAATCTGAATGGAGCTCTCTGAGTTAAAAAAAATCATTTTCCAAAAAAATAGCAAATATTTGGGTCAACTCTACTACAGTCAACCTGCCGCAAGTTGTGTTTTCTGGGCTCAAGTAAGATCTAAATTTTTATTCAAGAATTTTTGCCTGATTTAAAGGCATTTGAATCAAGAAAATCTTTTGTCATTTGATTAGCATCCCTCAAGGTCAAAATTCAACTGCTCGGCCCGACCTGAAATAGGTGATCCGTTACAAAAAAAAATCTAGCTTGATTTTTTCGTAATTTTAAACCCGAATGGAGCCCCTGAGTCAAAAAAATCAATCTCTAATAAAATAGCAAATATTCAAGTCAATCTCAAACAGTCAACCTGTCTCAGGTTAGGTATTCCAGGCTCAAAAAGCATCGAGCTTTTTTTTTAAGAATTCTAGCTTGACCGAAAGTCATTTTTATCAAAAAAATCTTTTGTCATTTGATGAGCATCTCTCAGAGCCAAAATTGAACTGGTCGGCCTGACCTGAAATAAGTGATCTGATACCGAAAAAAATCTAGCTTCATTTTTTTATAATTTTGAACTAAAATGGATGCCTCCGAGTCAATAAAATCATTTGTCAACTGAATACCAAATATTTAAGTCAAATTTAAATAGTCAACCTGTCGCCGGTTAGGTTTTCCGGGCTCAAATAGGATCTAAATTTTTTTTCAAGAATTCTTGCTTGATATAAGGCATTTGAATAAAAAAAATCTTTTGTCATTCAATAAGCATCTCTTGGAGTCAATATTTAACTGCTCGGCCCGACCTGAAATAGGTGATCCGTTACCAATAAAAATCTAGCTCGATTTTTCCGTTATTTTGGACCCAAATAAAGTTCTCTGAATAAAAAAAGTCATTAGTGAAGAAAATAGCAAATATTTGGGGCGTTCTCCAGCAGCCAATCTGTCGTAGGTTAGGTTCTCTGAACTCAAAGAGGATCTAATCTTTTTTTAAAGAATTCTTGCTTGACCGACAGTAATTTTAATTAAAAAAATCTTTTGTCATTTGATTAGCATCCCTCAGAGTCAAAATTCAACTGCTCGGTATGACCTGACATGGATGTTCCGACACCGAAAAAAATCTAGCTCGTTTTTTTCGTAATTTTGGACTCAAATGAAGTTCTCTGAATGAAAAAAGTCATAAGTGAAGAAAATAGCAAATATTTGGGTCGTTTTCCAGCAGCCAACCTGTCGCAGGTTAGGTTTTCTGGGCTCAAATAAGATCTAAATTTTTATTCAAGAATTTTTGCCTGATTAAAAGGCATTTTAATCAAAAAAATCTTTTGTCATTTGATTAGAATCTCTCAGAGTCAAAATTCAACTGCTCGGCCCGACCTGACATGGATGTTTCGACACCGAAAAACTCAGGTTAGGTTTTCAGGACTCAAATAGTCTCAGGTTAGGTTTTCAGGACTCAAATGGGATCTAACTTTTTTCGAGAATTCTGACTTTAGTAAACAGCATTTTAATCAAAAAAATTTTTTGACATTGATTAGTAACTCTCTGGGTTAAAATTCACCTAATCGGCCCGACCCGAAATGGATGTTCCGGTACCGCGATAAATCTAGCTCGACTTTTTTAGAATTTTGAGTCGACTTGAAGGCCTCCGAATCAAAAGATCATTTGAGAAGAAAATAGAAAATCTTTGGGTAGATCTCCAGCAGTTAACCTGTCTCGGGTTAAATTTTCCGGGCTAGGGACCTCTCTTATGTGTTTTTCATGAATTATCATGAAATTTTAAAAAATTTCTAGGTGGAATAAATTTTACTTTAAGCTTAAGAACGAAGTCAGACAATTCTAACTGCAGTTCACAATGGTAACAGCACGTGTCAATGTAAGTTTGCTCTTTGAGATCGGAAAAACCAACGCCTTGATGCGGACACCTCGAATATGTTTTTTATGAATTTTTATGAACTTTGATCAAAATTCTAGGTGAAATTGTATTTACTTTTACGTTAGGCACAAAGCCAGAGCCATTTTTATTACAGTAAACAATGGTCACAGCACGTACCAATTTCAATTTGATCTTTGAGGTCGGAAAAACTGACGCCTTGCCAGGGACCCTTCTAATATGTAATTTATGAATTTTCATAGAATTAAAAAAAGTTCAAAGTCGAATTTATTTTACTTTAACGTTAGGGACGAAGCCATAGCTATTCTAACTACAGTTCACAATAGTAATAGCACGTGCCGATATCAGTTTGATCTTTGAGGTCGGAAAAACTGACGCCTGGCCAGGGACCCTTCTAATATGTAATTTATGAATTTTCACAGAATAAAAAAAAAAAGCACTAGGTTGAATAAATTTTACTTTGCGCTTAAGAACGAAGCCAGAGCTCATCTAACCACAGCTCACAATGGTAACAGCACGTGCCAATATCAGTTCGATCTTTGAGGTCGGAAAAACTGACGCCTTGCTGGGACCCCTCAAATATGTTTTTTATGAATTTTTATGAACTTTGATAAAAATTCTAGGTGGAATTATATTTACTTTTGGATTAGGCATGAAGCCAGAGCCATTCTGACTACAGTTCACGATGGTAACAGCACGTGACGATATTGGTTTGATATTGGAGGTCAAAAAAACTGACGCCTTGCCAGGGACCCTTTTTATATGTTATTTATGAATTTTCATAGAATTTAAAAAAAGCTCTAGGTTGAATAAATTTAACTTTAACGTTAAGGACAAAGCCATAGCTATTCTAACTACGTTTCACGATGGTAACAGCACGTGCCGATATCAGTTTGATCTTTAGGTTGGAGAAACTGACACCTTGCCAGGGACTCTTCTAATATGTAATTTATCAATTTTCATAGAATTAAAAAAAAAAGCTCTAGGTTGAATAAATTTAACTTTGAGCATAAGAACGAAGCCAGAGCTATTCTAACCACAGTTCACAATGATAACAGTACGTGCCAATATAAGTTTGATCTTTGAGGTCGGAAAAACTGATGCCTTGCCAGGGACCCTTCTAATATGTAATTTATGAATTTTCATAGAATAAAAAAAAAGCTCTAGGTTGAATAAATTTTACTTTGAGCATAAGAACGAAGCCAGAGCTATTCTAACCACAGTTCACAATGATAACAGCACGTGCCGATATCAGTTTGATCTTTGAGGTCGGAAAAACTGACGCCTGGCCAGGGACCCTTCTAATATGTAATTTATGAATTTTCATAGAATAAAAAAAAAGCTCTAGGTTGAATAAATTTTACTTTGAGCTTAAGAACGAAGCCAGAGCTATTCTAACCACAGCTCACAATGGTAATTCTTTCAATCAGGCTAGAATTCTTAAAAAACAAGTTAGATATCATTTGAGCCTGGAAAACCTAAACTAACACAGTTTGAATTTTGAAGATCGACCCAAATTTGGTATTTTACTGGAGAAAGGTTTTTTTTAACTTGGAATCCTCCATTTATATTCCAAGTTATGAAAAAATCTAGCTAGATTTTTATCTGTGCCGTAACATTTATTTTAGGTCGGGCCGAGCACTTGAATTTTTTTTTTCGAGAGATGCTAATCAAATGACAAAAGATTTTTTTTGTTTGAAAGTGACTTTCAGTCAAGCAAGAATTTTTAAAAAAAAGTTCAACCTCATTTGAGCCCGGAAAACCTAACCTGACACAGGTTGACTGTTGAAGATCCACCCAAATATTTGCTATTTAATTGGAAAATGATTTTTTTTAACTCGGAGAGCTCCATTCAGATTCAAAATCACAAAAAAATTGAGCTAGGTTTTTTTCGGTATTTTATCACTTATTTCAGGTGGGGCCCAGCAGTTAAATTATGACTCTGAGAGGTGCAAATCAAATGACAAAAGATTTTTTTGATTGAAATGACTTTCAATCAAGCAAGAATTCTTAAAAAACAAGTTAGATCTCATTTGAGCCCAGAAAACGTAACCTGATACAGGTCGACTGTTGGTGATAGACCCAAATATTTGCTAGTTCATTGGAGAATAGTTTTTTTGACTCGGAGGCCTCTTTTCAGATTCAAAATTACAAAAAAAGCGAGCTAGGTCTTTTTCTGTGCCGTAACATCTATTTCAGGTCAGGCTGAGCCGTTGAATTATGACTCTGAGAGGTGCAAATCAAATGACAAAAGATTTTTTTGATTGAAATGACATTCAATCAAGCAAGAATTCTTAAAAAAACAAGTTAGATATCATTTGAGCCCAGAAAACGTAACCTGATACAGGTTGACTGTTGGTGATAGACCCAAATATTTGCTAGTTCATTGGAGAATAGTTTTTTTGACTCGGAGGCCTCTTTTCAGATTCAAAATTACAAAAAAAGCGAGCTAGGTCTTTTTCTGTGCCGTAACATCTATTTCAGGTCAGGCTGAGCAGTTGAATTATGACTCTGAGAAGTGCAAATCAAATGACAAAAGATTTTTTTGATTGAAATGACTTTTAATCAAGCAAGAATTCTCACAAAACAAGTTAGATCTCATTTTAGCCCGGAAAACCTAAACTGACACAGGTTGACTGTTGGTGATAGACCCAAATATTTGCTATTTCATTGGAGAATAGTTTTTTTGACTCGGAGGCCTCTAATTGGTTTCAAAATTATAAAAAAATCAAGATTGATTTTTATCGGTGCCGTAACATCTATTTCAAGTCGGGCCGAGCACTTGAATTTTTACTCGGAGATATACAAATCATATGACAAAAGATTTTTTCGATTGAAATGACTTTCAATCAAGCAAGAATTCTTGAAAAAAAAGTTAGATCTCCTTTGAGCCGGGAGAATCTTACCTGAGACAGGTTGACTGTTGTGGATCAACCCAAATATTTGCTGTTTTATTGGAAAATGATTTTTTGACTCGAAAAGCTCCGTTCGGATTCAAAAAAATGAAAAAATCGAGCTAGTTTTTATCGGTGTCAGAACATCCATGTCAGGTCGGGCCGAGCAGTTGAATTTTGACTCTGAGAGATGCTAATCAAATGACAAAAGATCTTTTTGATTCAAGTGCCTTTAATCAGGCAAACATTCTTTAATAAATATATAGAACCTATTTCAGCCCGGAAAACCTAACCTGCGGCAGGTTGACTGTAGTAGAGTTGACCCAAATATTTGCTATTTTTTTGGAAAATGATTTTTTTGTCTCGGAGCTCTTCATTCGGATACAAAATTACGAAAAAATCGAGCTAGACTATTTTCGGTATTTCATCACTTATTTCAGGTCGGGTTGAGCAGTTGAATTTGGGCTCTGAGAGATGCTTATCAAATGACAAAAGATTTTTTTGATTAAAATAACTTTCAATCAAGCAAGAATTCTTAAAAAAAAGTTGTATCGTTTTTGAGCCAGGAAAACCTATCTTGGGACAGGTTGACAGTTTCAGATTGACCAAATATGTTTTAATCAAAATTTAACTTCATAAAGAGTATCTAGAGCTCAAAGATACTTTAAAAAAATTTAAAAAAATAAAATTTGCATGAATACTTTTTACTCGTAAAAATTTGAGATCATTAAATTATTTTAAGAGTTTGTCTGGACGGCACCTTCCGCGTACGCGTGCGCGTAAGCAGAGGAGTCTCCGCGTACGCGCAAACTTACTCTTTCAAACAAAAATTTGCGCGTACGCGCAAACTAAATTATCCTCAATGCGCGCAAACTTAGGTACTCCGCGTGCGCGCAAACTTAGGTGCTCCGCGTGCGCGCAAAAACTTAAGATCTCCGGGTGCGCGCAAAAACTTCCGATCTCCACGTGCGCGCAAAACTTATGATGTTCCACGTGCGCGCAAAAACTTCCGATCTCCGCGTGCGCGCAAAACTTATGATGTTCCACGTGCGCGCAAAAACTTCCAACCTCTGCGTGCGCGCAAAAACTTCCGATCTCCGCGTGAGCGCAAAACTTATGATGTTCCGCGTGCGTTCAAAAACTTCCGGTCTCCACGTGCGTGCTAAAACTTCCGATCTTTGCGTGCGCGCAAAACTCTAGATCTCCGCGTGCGCGCAAAAACTTTGATTACGTTGCGATAAATGCATCAATTATTGTCCTTCTAAACATTAAAATTGTGATTAAAAAAACTTCCTAACTCTATAAAATTTATTTTTCACACACGGTGCAGAAAGTTCAAACTTTCTGATTTTTCCCAAACAGGAAGTTTGAACTCCTTGCTTTGAGTTGAAAAAAATATTACACTCGACGCTGGAAAAGTATGAGCTAACCCTTAGCAAACCTTTGACACTCTCGCCTTTGGCTCAGGTTTTGAAATCCTCGGTGAATCTTAACAGTGAAATCCTCGGTGAAATCCTCGGCGAAATCCTCGGCATAATAACGGTTTTGAAAACGAAGGAGTCAAGAAGGACATCTGGTGCACCTGGTGATACGTACGCCTTGAAGATGATTTCCCCAGGAAGTTTCGACTCCGAATGGGTCAGGGTGGACACCTAGTACCCCTGGTAATACGTACGCCTTGGAGATAATTTCCCCAGGAAGTTTCGACTCCGGAGGGATCAGGGCGAGCACCTGGTGCACCTGGCGATACTTACGCCTTGGAGATGATTTCCCCAAGAAGTTTTGAAACCAAAGGGCTCAAGACGGACACCTGGTGCACCTGGCAGTACTTACGCCTTGGAGATGATTTCCCTAGGAAGTTTTGACTCCGGAGGCATCAGGGCGAGCACCTGGTGCACCTGGTGATACTTACGCCTTAGAGAGGATTTCCCCAGGAAGTTTTGACTCCGGAGGGATCAGGGTGGACACCTGGTGCCCCTGGTGATACGTACGCCTCGGAGATGATTTCCCCAGGAAGTTTCGACTCTAGAGGGATCAGGACGAGCACCTGGTGCACCTGGCGATACTTACTCCTTGGAGATGATTTTCCGAGGAAGTTTCGGCTCCAGAGGAATCAGGGTGAGCACCTGGCGATACTTACGCCTTGGAGATGATTTCCCCAGGAAGTTTTGACTCCGGAAGGGTCAGGGCGCACACCTGGTTTACCTGGCGATACTTACGCCTTAGAGAGGATTTCCCCAGGAAGTTTCGAGTTCGGATGGGTCAGGGTGGACACCTGGTGCCCCTGGTGATACGTACGCCTCGGAGATGATTCCCCCAGGAAATTTCACTCGCAGTTGATGGTGAGATAGTGGATCTTACCCCAGGTAGCACCAGGTCGACTACCAGGTAACTAGGTCTGTTAGCTCAGGAAGTTTTACTCGTAGTGGACGGTCACAGAGGGCCAAATCGAAGGTCCATTTTCAAAAATTAATATCCCCTAGAATTTTAGGAGTAGAGTAAACATCGCAAATTTTTGTTTGAAAGAGTAAGTTTGCACGTACGCGGAAGGTGCCGTCCAGACAAACTCAAATTTATTAGTACAATCGAAAAAACAACGTATTTATTAAAAAAAAAAAAAAAAAAAAAAAAAATTATTAATTATCATCAGCAATAAATTTATTCAAAAAAGGTTTTGTTCATCAGTGCTTGCTTCATGGCTTTTTGAAACAATTTCCTTTTTCTTATTATAACAGTTTTATTCAAATCAGATGCCTTCAATGATTTCCATTTTTGTACGTTGTCTACATCTAAAATCATAGTTTGATTTTCATTATTTAGATATCTTGGGATAAATCGAACTAAAATTTTATTATTTTCAAATCCTGAAACTGTTGCAGGCCAAAATGCACAGACACCATTCGTGGCCCACACTAGCTCATTGATCTTGAAACTAAATGAGGTGATAGTAGTTGCTAAATCTGATGGACAATATATTTTATCTGTAAAAAATTGATAAAAAATTGTATGTACTGAATAAGTGTTTTGAGGGCGGGGAATTTCATTAAACTCAAATAACTTTTAATCATATGTCGTAGAAAATTGAATAGCTCGGTGCAATAATGGACTCAGCGCTTGGCCAGCCGAATCCTAGTTCAGCCGAAGATTGCCGAAGTCGATTTTTGGGTGTTTTTATAATTTTGACGAACTAAAATTTAAAAAATATCATTTTATATAGAATCACATTGCGCATCTTTTTTACATATAAAGTCATCAGAGATTTTTTTTTAGTTTTCGAGTTAACCCTTAAAGGCCACACCCAAATCCAGAACTGCCACACTGACAGTTATGTGGGGTCTTTTGGACCCCGTGTGGCCTTTAAGGGTTAAAAATCATAAACCTCGTTTTTTTCTAACCTTAAAAACTAAAATAATTCGTTTTTAACTCACGATATCTTGGGAACGGGTTAATATTTTCTTATGGTGTATAAACACAACGATTGTTTAACTCTTTCCGCTTGTAATGGTATATTTTAAAAGGCTTAAAAATAACCTGGGAATAACACTCGATTTTATAAAAAAAAAACTATGACGCTTTTAACCACCAGCTTCGGATTAAAAAAGTGACCGAGGAAGTTTCGAGCTGGTAAAACTTGACACAACCATATTGTTCCGCAATCATCAAGGAAGTTTTTTGGAAAGTTTCAGATCAAAATAAGCATTAGAAAAAAAAACAACAACGGTTTTTAGATAACTACACACTCGTAAGACACCGCCGAGCGTGCAGCCGCACCATTTTCAGTAAACAAGGCAGCAAAAATGCAGCAGAAGACGTGAGCTACTGCATCGATTATCTTACGTGTTTCATGGCTGGCGGCATCTTACGAGTGTGTGGTTATCTAAAAACTGTTATTGTTTCTTTTCTAATGCTTATTTTGATCTGAAACTTTCCAAAAATCTTCCTTGATAATTGCAGAACAATATATTTGTGTCGAAACTTCCTCGCACACTTTTTTAATTCGAAGTTGGTGGTTAAAAGCGTCAAAATTTTTTTTTTTTCATAAAATCGTGTGTTATTTTTAAGACTTTTAAAATATACCATTAGAAGCGGGAAGAGTAAAATAATCGTTGCGTTTAAACCCCGTAAGAAAATATTAACCCGTTTCCAAGATATCGTGGGTTAAAAACGAATTCTTTTAGTTTTTCAGGTTAGAAAAAAAACGAGGTTTATGATTTTTAACTCAAAAACCAAAAAAAAATCTCTGATGACTTTATGTGTAAAAAAGATGCGCAATGTGATTCTACTAAATAAATATTAAACATAACCTTGCACAGTCAACGCATCGTTCGCACTTTCGTACTGGTAAAACTAAGCAAGTTTAAACCCTTGAGCGACTATTCACCGCAGTGTTTAAACACTATAACGTAGTCCTACGCAGTAAGAAAAAAACTATGTTCCCGCGTGAGTCACATAAAAGAAGAAGTGAAGGTCCGATTTTGACTTAGAATGCTGAAATAATTATTTAGTGAGTGACGATATAATTGTACCCAGTCAAAAAAAAAAAAATAAAATAAAAAAATAAAAAATAAATAAATTAAAAAAAAAAAATAAAACAGCTGATTATGGAGATGAGATTCTAAATTATTAAATCAAAATTATGATAAAAAGTTATAAATTGAGTTTCCCCCTTTTTTCCACACGGGAATGAAGCGGAATAGTACTCTTAAATACCGAGAGTTATTTTTTCTGTGTAACTAATTCGATTATGCATGAAAATTAATTATGATTGTGTGAATCTGTTGAAATGTAATTTGAAAAAAATCAATTTATTATTTAAGTAAGATAGGTAATGTATATAAGTAAAGATGATATACCTTCTGAAACAATTCTCCAGAAAGTAAAATTTTTACATCATTTACTTCTTTTACGTCCAGATGAAACTATCAATTTTGCCAATCGATTGAGGTTGATGTGACGATTTTTTTTATCCTTTCTCCCAATATTTTTATAAACTATAATTATAAAAAATTAAAGGTTATCTTAGGTAGCCGTTACTTATAATATTCATTTGACACGACAAAGAGAAGATGCTCTTACTAACTAATCTTGATAATTTTTAAAATTTTAATTTTTCTTGACTGCAAAGTTCTGATGTTTGTTATCAGCACACACACACACACATGATGCAACCGCATGCGGACTTCGGCGTCACTATCACTACATGTTAATAGTTGGTTAGGTGGTCAAATAGGAGTTAAATTTCAACTTTTTAAATGTTTATAGTCTAACTCGTATTTATTTATTAGATTCAATAATCAAATAAAACTTGATTTGGGGAATTCTCCAAAACTTTTAAACTCGGTAAAAATTCATAAAAGTATAGTAAAAATTGGAGCACACTTTTGAAATTTTGACAGCTATTTATTATTTTAATTTCTGGCTTGATCCAATTATAAAAAATTTTATTTTTTAGTTCGTAGGCAAAGTTATTGCAAAATGAAACTATCAAGAACTCTTTTTTTAATTTCAATGATTTTTTTCACATAACCTAAGGCTTTAAATAAAAAATATCTAAGGAAACTTTTAATTTTGTTTTTCCTGAAAAATATAAAACCATTTTTTACAGTGCAAATTTGTGAAATTTTTGAAATTGATTAAACAATATTATTGTTTAAACAATTTTTCCCCATGTTTACCTTACTATTTTGATAAAAAACTATAATAAAATGTTTTTATCTTCTTTTTACCCTCTGGATCGGTTGCCATCATCATTTTTTGAATTTTTTTATGAATTGTTTATTGATAATTTCATTTTTCAATAACTTCACCTGCGAACTTTGCAACAAACTTTCCTGGCGGGTCAGCGTTAGAAATAATGATAAGAAAGTGTACAAAATTTCAGAGGTGTGCTTCAATAAGAACTATGTTTTTCTGAGTACTTGTATATTTTAAAAGTTTTTGAGAATTCCCCATTTAACAGTATTTTCAGTGATTATGATTATGTTTGAACAAAATTGGTTAGGTTCATACTTTATAATTAAAACATTCTAATAAATATATATATTCAATTTTCAAGTATCTGTTGAACTCAACTTGAGCCGCATGCAAAGGAAAAGTAGTTTTTGTATTATTCAGGGACGTTTGAGATAAATGAGCTCCACAGGCAACGGTTGGCTAAGGTTTGTCTTTTGTGATACCGTAAAAATCATAATTGTTAAAAAAACAGCATAAAATTAAGAATTTTTATTCATTTTTTTATGAGTACCTCATGCAAGGACACCCTGAAAATTAACCTACAATATTTTAAAGTGAATTTTTTTGCCGATGAGTGTATCAGCTCGACGGCAAAAAAATGCCCTCGGCTTTGCCTCGGGCACATATTGTGCCATGCAGCAATATTCAACTTTCTGCTCTAGTATTGCAATATACTATTTCCAAAATTGGAAGACACGAACCAACCAAAAGTAAACATTTACTCAAAATGTCAATCGAATCATCGATCATCATCTTTCTTTTCTCCAAAGCCTTCTTCAACTTAAACTGTACAATCTTGCCGTAAAGTGGAAACATATTGACGAACGACTCAGATTTTACTTTTTTCATTAAATGATTATTGTTTTGAGTCAAAGGAATGACTTCATCAATTGTTTTCGGTAACAGATACCATGGATTTAAATCATCGGTAATTTTAAAATTTTTCATTTTCTCAAGCTCGTCGCAGCAGCCAAACTTATCAATGATGCTGGAACGTTCCTGGCCTTTTAAGTAGCGCTGCATCAGCTGGTATTCGATACACATGTGGTCAAGAACGGAATTCCACTGCTCCAATTTTCTTCAAAAGCTGTTTCTTTTTTCAACAGTAGAATTAGATAATTTTCAAAATTGAGAATTTCACGGTGTTCGATAAACACACGGATACAGTTGTTCCCTTGTTCTCTTACGTGCTTTTCTTCTTGATCCAATAATACGTAGGTACGTTCAGATGGGTAGTTGGAGGTGCCAAACTTGGCACCGTGGTCTAGCAGAATCCACATGTTGACAATACTACAACTCAGTAAGGCTCTCAACAGCGGAGTTGTTTCCTCCCGAAAAATCCGTTTATCTGCGCGCCGTGATGCAGCAAAAGTTTTTTAAAAAACGGCGATTTGCTATTTCTTATCTCATAAGCCAACAGCAACGCACAACTCAGAATTCTTTTGGAATGTGCCACGAGCTCGAGATTTTTTTTTAACCCTTTTACATCTTTTTTGCTTATGGCTTCATTTAGGTTATTGAAACGTTCATTCAAGCTATGATCTTTTTTAAGTTTCGTGATACCGTCGTTATGCAGGCATGCTATATTGTCCACGGTCCAATCTTTGGACATTTACCACTGATTGGTTGGTCCCCTCGCGCTTCTTGATGGCGGTTTATAGCGCGGTGGCAGCATTGTTTTTGTTGCAAAAAAGTATGTCGGACTGACCTTCATTGCTAACGTTTTCCGAAGATACGTCCGCTACAGAGTTTATTAAAAACGTTATCATTTTCTTACTATTATTGTCGTTTTGGATGAAGGCGAAAGTTAATGGAGTGCGTGAATTCTTTCTATCTACTCTGTTTATATCAAAGCCGATTTCAAATAAATATTTTGTTACTGCCAAAGATGCATGTTTTTCTGCAACGTGAGGAGGATTTTTGTCATGGTTGTTTTGCAAATTTTTAAAAGTACTTGGCACTAGGACTTTTAAATTTTTCAGCGATCAGTAACGATTTCTTTCATTTTTTTTCCACTCCGACGTTTTTTTCAATACTTATTACAAAAAGCATTTAAATGAAAAAATCAAATGTTTATTTTTTTACTTTTACTTATTGATCAAACAATTAAAGCTGCATTCATATATTTTACAAGTAAAAAGTTAGGTTGAGATCACATAATTCATCAGTTTTTATTTTTTTTTTCTCAAAAGTTAATCTGGCAACCTACATTTTTTTTATGCTAAAATATCCAGAGTAAAAATATCTATTTGTATGAATTTTTTCGTTAGGATCGGCCTCATCAGTTTTTTAAGCGAATGAAAAATAGTGGAATTCTCATAAGAACACGTGTTATACACGAAAATTTTGTATTGAAGATTTCTCAAAAGTTAGGTCAGCAACTTGCTTTTTTTTTTTAGACTTTAATCTAGAGTAAAAAAACTATATGTCCTGAGAATTTTAAGATGATTGACCTCATAGAAAAAAGTCACGTGAGCCTCCTTAAGGTTGATCCAGCGACCTGCACCTTCTCAAACTGGGGCCCCTTTAGGGTGCAATCTAAGAAATGCACATTTTATCGTATGTTTGTGTTGATATGCTGTAAAAATAATTATTTAAACGTATCTAGATATTAATTTCAAAAAATTAAAACGTAAAAAAAAAAATAATATTTTTTACAAATGCCCCCCTGCACCCCATAATCTAGTACGTGACTGAATTTTTCGAAACGTGGCAACGTCGCAATCGGTTGACTACTCGCAGTCATCAAAAGTCGAAAGTGCCAGAACTTATTTGTTTACGTTATGAAAATAATATATTAACACATTGAATTTTACTGAATTACACTTCCAAAGTTTTATTAAAACATTTTTTCTCAAACTAGGTTATAGCTTCAATGAATTATTAAAAGAAAAATTTTGTTATCATCAATATAAATCACTCATTTTTAACACAAATTTTATTTAACACATTATAATTATTAGGATTATTGATAAAAAATTTAACTTCATACACAAATATTATCTATGAATCATAGCTATAGAATTTTGTTCCTCTAAGAGTGTTTACAAGCACACGGCTGCTATAAAATAGTATCGCAGCAGTCCTACGAGGTTAGGACAGCTGATGGACGAGTTTCGAGTGCTCGCGCACCGAAGGTAGTTCGCTGGACAGCTTAACAAAGAGGTTAGCTGCGCGCCTATGTAGGCCGTGTGCAAACCTAAGTAGGCACAGCCCTACATCGTTGCACCTATGATTTATGAAGAATAGAACCACACACCAAAATGTGGTCTCGTGCACGGGCCACGGCTCACATTTAGTTTGGTTCGGCAGCAAGGATGTTAAAGTAGGTTAGGAGTTGGGTTAGGTACCTAACTCGGCCTAACACCTAACTCAAATTATTCGGAAAAAAAATTTCTTCTGCTCGGTGTTCTCGCCGCTCCGGCAATAAATAAATTATTTTTGATAAACAATTAACTAAGCCGACAAGCTCTTAACCCACATAATGCTGGGGAAGCAATAAATAAGTAATTTTTTTTTAAACAATTAATTAAACCGCCAAGCTCCAAACCCCCATAACGCTGGGGAGAGCGATAAATAAATTATTTTTTATAAACAATTAATTAAACCGCAAAGCTCCGAACCCCCATAACGCTAGGGGGAGAGAATAAATAAAATATTTTCTATAATCAATTAAATAAATCGACAAGCTCTAAACCCCCATAACGCTGGGGAGAGCGATAAATAAATTATTTTTTTTAAACAATTAAATAAACAGCCGAGCTCTAAGCCCCCATAACGCTAGGGGGAGAGAATAAATAAAATATTTTCTATAATCAATTAAATAAACCGACAAGCTCTAAACCCCCATAACGTTAGGGGGAGAGAATAAATAAATTATTCTCTATGAACAATTAAATTAACCGACAAGCTCTAAACCCCCATAACGCTGGGGAGAGCGATAAAATAAATTATTTTTTATAAAGAATTAAATAAACGACTTAGAGCTCGGCTGTTGATTCAATTGTTTATAAAAAATAATTTATTTATCGCTCTCCCCAGCGTTATGGGGGTTTAAAAGCTTGTCTATTTATTTAATTATTTAAAAAAAATAATTTATTTATTCTCTCCCCCTAGCGTTATGGGGGCTTAGAGCTCGGCTGTTTATTTAATTGTTTATAAAAAATAATTCATTTATGGCTCTCCCAAGCGTTATGGGGGTTTAGAGCTTGTCGATTTATTTAATTGTTTATAAAAAATAATTTATTTGTCGCTCTCCCCCTAGCGTTATGGGGGCTTAGAGCTCGGTTGTTTATTTAATTGTTTATAAAAAATAATTTATTTATCGATCTCCCCAGTGTTATAGGGGTTTAGAGCTTGTCGGTTTATTTAATTGTTTATGAAAAATTATTTATGTATCGCTCTCCTCAGTGTTATGGGGGTTTAAAGCTTGCTGGTTGATTATTTGTTTATAAAAAAATACTTATTCATCCTCTTTTCCAGCGTTACGGGGGTTTGAAGCTTGCTGGTTAGTTATTTGTTTATAAAAAAATAATTTATATATCGCTCTCCCCAGCGTTATGGGGCTGGTTTAGAGCTTGTCGGTTAGTTTGATTGTCTATAAAAAATAATTTATTTTCGCTCTCCTCAACGTTATGGGGGTTCAGAGCTTGTCGGTTTATTTAATTGTTTATAAAAAATAAATTATTTATCACTCGCCCCAGCGTTATGGGGGTTTGGAGCTTGGCGGTTTAATAAATGGTTTATAAAAAATAAATTATTTATCACTCCCCCCAGCGTTATGGGGGTTTGGAGCTTGGCGGTTTAATTAATTGTTTATAAAAAAATAATTTATTTATCGCTCTCCCCAGCTTTATGGGGCTGGTTTAGAGCTTGTTGGTTAGTTTGATTGTCTATAAAAAATGATTTATTTGTCGCTCTCCTCAACGTTATGGGGGTTCAGAGCTTGTCGGTTTATTTAATTGTTTATAAAAAATTATTTATTTTCCGCTCTCCTCAGCGTTATGGGGGTTTAGAGCTTGGCGGTTAGTTTGATTGTCTATAAAAAATAATTTATTTTCGCTCTCCTCAACGTTATGGGGGTTCAGAGCTTGTCGGTTTATTTAATTGTTTATAAAAAATAAATTATTTATCACTCGCCCCAGCGTTATGGGGGTTTGGAGCTTGGCGGTTTAATAAATGGTTTATAAAAAATAAATTATTTATCACTCCCCCCAGCGTTATGGGGGTTTGGAGCTTGGCGGTTTAATTAATTGTTTATGAAAAATTACTTATTTATCGCTCTCCCCAGCGTTATGGGGGTTTAGAGCTTGTTGGTTTAATTAATTGTTTATAAAAAATTACTTATTTATCGCTCTTCCCAGCGTTACGGGGGTTTCGAGCTAGGTGGTTTATGTAATTGTTTATGAAAAATTACTTATTTATCGCTCTTCCCAGCGTTACGGGGGTTTCAAGCTAGGTGGTTTATGTAATTGTTTATGAAAAAAAATTTATTTATCGCTCCCTCCAGCGTTATGGGGGTTTGGAGTTTGTCGGTTTAATTAATTGTTTATCAAAAATAATTTATTTATTGCCGAAGCGGCGAGAACACCGAGCAGAAGAAATTTTTTTTCCGAATAATTTGAGTTAGGTGTTAGGCCGAGTTAGGTACCTAACCTAACTCCTAACCTACTTTAACATCCCTGTTCGGCAGTCGGCTGCTTACTTACGGCTGCGCGTACGTGCCTAAACTTTTTACCGTGCAGCTGCTTGCCTGAAATTACGAGGTTGCAACGTCTCCGCGGCGGCAGACGACAACCTTGATCATGGCTGAACACGCGTCTAAATGAGTATTTTTTACGCACATTTTATTATTTTTCTCAAGAATTAATCCGGCTACCCTATATTTTTAAAATTTTAAAATTATCCTTGAAATTTTTGTCATCTAGTGATCAGAAAATTATCCATATCGTGCAGTTTTAAAAAACGTGAGAATTTTTTTACTGTTTTTTCCCGTAAGAATCCGTGTTGTGAGAAAATTTTTTTCTTAAAATTTTCATCGGCGACCCCACTTTTTTTTTATAGATAATTTATTGTCAGGGTTCAAGGAATCTCTGTGATTTTTTTCGGGTGAATCATGCAGTTTTAACCAAATTGCTGGATCCTCCTTAATCGGCGTTACTGTCGCAAATGATGCTCTCATCTGACGATCACTTATTCATTTTACTGCGGCCGAAGACGTGCGCTTCAACAAGAACATAAAAAGTTTTCATTTTATCTGGAGCAAGATTAGCTCGATGGTATATTACAAGCCTGATGAGTGAAAGGTCTCTAGTTCGATTCCCAAGATAAAAAAAAAAAAAAAAAAAAAAAAAAAAAATATTACAACTTAGTAAGGTTTTTTTTTTAGGTGGTTTTCTACCAGAGCTAGTCAAGTTGAAGGCTAAAAAGAAATTATTACACCATATCGTTAACGATTAGTTATTAAAATTTATTTTTTAACTTTTTATGGCTTCTGAAATTATTTTCTACCAAAAAAACATAGACAATGGTAACAAAACTTTTTTTAAAACTTTGAACCTCACTTTTGAATACCGTAGTTTTGGAGGTTATTCACGTTAAAATTATTGTAAAATTTGTGTAAGGTCAATTTTTTGCAATTTCAAGAAATGAATTCTTCGATAGTAAAAATATACGTTGTAGTTTTTCTAAAGGATCATAAGAAGACAAATATCAATAATTTAGTTTATTTTTTCAGCGTAGCAGCCATACGCGTAATGAAAAAAATTCAATCTTTAACATGTTATAACTTTTCAACTATTTGGTCAATTTTGATCAAACTTAGTATAAATGTGTTTTAATATCTAATAAACACTTCCTGAAAATTTGAGCTGATTCTCTATTGTCATGCATTTGCTAGAAAACCACCATAAAGATAAATACTGCAAAAAAAATGATATAAGGTTACCCAAGGTAGGTGTACCTAATATGCCCCCCCCCCCCATGTTATTTTGAATATGCTCGATATGCGGCATCTCTACAAGGTAAAAAGAAGTCAAAAACACTGAATTATGAAGTTTTGAGCTGTTCAGAACATTTGCTAATTATTTTTGTGCACGCCCTATAGCTAAGTAAAACTCGTTTCGTATACCTTCGTTATTATTTTACGTTGTGATTAAATGGTCTACCAAAATATTTAGACACACCTGACCAAAATTTCTTAAATAGCATCGATTCGTTATTGTTTCAGCTTTGAAATGCGATTTTATATTTTTTGTTCAAATTGTTTTCTAACGGGTTTTGTTCTTGCATAAATTTTTATACTGCAGTGTACCAAATATGGCCCCTCGCGAATTAGTAGTAATACCGATATTAAAAGTCCTTAGTTTCATATTTACTTTTTAGAAAATCCTATCCTAATGTTTTTTAAGAAAAATAAATTTAATTATTTCAAAGTTTTTTTTTCATTTTAAACTAAAAAAACTTTTTAGCTCAAAAATCAAATTTTGATAAAAATTTAAAGTTGTAATTTTTCTACTGGTTGCAAAGCTTTCAAAAAAATTGTAAAAAAGGCTCAATTTTTAAATAAATAATTTTTAAAATCATGAAAATTTATAAGTTTTTAAAATCTCATATCATGATTGATTTAAAAAATAGTATTAAATCGCAAATAATAAATAACTTCAAGGGAGCCATACTAGGTACAGGTACCCTACTTATAAATAGTATACAACAAAAAAATAAATACTTTTTAACACTTAAAACAGAAACATTGTGCTATTTTTTCCTTGGATGTGTGAGTTTGTTTGCAAAACATAGTTTTTCAACAAAACTTCCTGAAGAAATCGTCACCGATAAGTTATTTCTACCTGGTGCACCCGGGTCTACCACATCGACGTCGACGTCCCTCGAGTAAGTGTCGACACTTTCTCGATCAAGTGTGTAAGATTGCAAATCATCGTTTTTTCAACAAAACTTCCCAAGAAAGCCTGCACCGATGAGTTATTTTCACCTGTTGCACCTGAGTCTATCAGGTCGAGGTCGACCTCCTCTCGAGTAAATGTGTTTGATTGCAAAACATCGATTTTGAATCAAACTTTCTGACGGGTCTCTTCAGCGTGGTGGGGATTCTTTCATCCGCGTTTCGGAGGCAAATGACGGACCGGGAGGACGATTTTACATGACGAAAACTTTTTTTATTTTACTGCTGCCGCTGTTGTGATGAGTGATTAGTATAGCTGTATGTAAGGTGCAGAGTTATAAGGTCAGTATACAAGCTACGCTTCAAAAATCAATTTTAAACCAAACTTCCTGCGTAAGTCGTCGAGGTCTTTTTCAGCTTGTGCACCCGGATCTACTGTAGGTTGAAGTCAGCATCCCCGAAGTTTATGGGTTTTTGATTGCAGAAAATCATTTTTCAACAAAAATTCATGAGTTTGTTACTACTTGATGCCCTTGGTTACCAGGTCGAAGTCGACGTTGACGTCTCCTCAAGTATGTGTGTTTTATTGCAAACACCGATTTTAAATTAAACTTCCTGAGGCTCCTCTTTACCATGGTAGAAACTTTTTAAAGAGGCTCACGCGAGCAGGGCCGTTTCAAGTGAAGAGGCCCCTAGATAGTGAATATATTTTTTTTCAATACTTATTACAAAAAGCATTTAAAGGAAAAAATCAAGTGTTCTTTTTTTTACTTTTACTTATTGATCAAACAATTAAAGCTGCATTCTTATATTTTTTAAGTAAAAAGTTAGGTTAAGATCACATGATTCATTAGTTTTTTTTTCTCAAAAGTTAATCAGGCAACCTACATTTTTTTTATGCTAAAATATCCAGAATAAAAAAATCTATTTGTATGAATTTTTTCGTAAGGATCGGCCTCATCAGGTTTTTAAGCGAAAGAAAAATAGTGGAATTCTCATAAGAACACGTGTTATAAACGAAAATTTTGTATTGAAAATTTCTCAAAAGTTAGGTCAGCAACTTGCTTTTTTTTTTTAGAATTTTAATATAGAGTAAAAAAACTATGTGTAACTATACCCTGATTATATCCTGTAAATATATCCTGAAAATTTTAAGATGATTGACCTCACAGAAAAAATTCGCGTGAACCCTCCTAATCTGCGTTACTGTCGCAAATGATGCTCTCATCTGACGATCACTTATTCATTTTACTGCGCCCGAAAATGTGAACTTCAACAAGAACACGGAGAGAAAAAATATGGTTTTTTACCATGGAAGGCTTATGAGAAAATGTAACTAAATGCTAGCATGTAAAATTGTCACTGCGCTGTGGCAGAATACCACTGCTTGACTCAGTGGCAAAAAACCATGAGCACATGACAAAAAGCTGTGGAGCTGTGGTTTTTCGCATTTAGGCCCCGCCTACTTTCTCACTGATTCAAAGATTAATATCACGAAAAGAAGGGCGCTCTTCAAAAGTGATGGCTTATTAGAGAGCTAAAAATGAGTTACCGTCACTACTTTCTGGATGTCATGCACTGAAATTCTGGTGCTTTGCAACGATTTTTAGGTGCAAAATCAAAAAATTTTAAGGTTAGACACTGTCGGTAAAGAAGTAAGTACCCTAAGTAAAGAAAGAGGTAGCCTAACCCTTGTTGAGAAACCAAAAACTGCGAAAAAATTGTACACGTGCGCGAAGGCGTGGCTTCTTCTATCAGACATATTTTAATTGGCTTAAAAACCATAGCGCCTTGCGATTTTACCACAGTACCAGGCGCGCAACAACGAGGGGGGCAGAGGTGTCAGGACACCTCCTGGGCTAGTAGACGACACCCTCTACAGTTTCTTGGGGGTGTCCACGGAATTTGAAATCTCAAGCCTTGAACCTCCAAAATCCTGGGCGCCCGAGTTAAACAAAAAAACTAATCAGCTATCCCTCAAGCTCTGAATCCCCAAATACCCTAAGCGCCCGAGTTCAACAAAAAAAAAAAAAAAATCAGCTATCCCCTACGCTCTAAACCCTTAAATACCCTGGGCGCCCTAGTTCAACAAAAAAACTGATCAGCTATCCCCCAAGCTCTAAACCCTCAAAACCCTGGGCACCTGAGTTCAACAAAAAAACTGATCGGCTATCCCCCAAGCTCTTAACCCCCAAATACCCCGGGCGCCCGAGTTCAACGAAAAAACTAATCAGCTATCCCCCAAGCTCTAAACCCTCAAAACCCTGGGCACCGGAGTTCAACAAAAAAACTGATCGGCTATCCCCCAAGCTCTGAATCCCCAAATATTCTGGACGCCCGGGTTCAACAAAAAAACTCATCAGCTATCCCCCAAGCTCTAAATCCTCAAAACCCTGGGCACCTTAGTTCAACAAAAAAATTGATCGGCTATCCCCCAAGCTCTAAACCCGCAAAACCCTGGGCATCGAGTTCAAAAATAAAAACTGATCATTTATCCCCCAAGCTCTAAAGCCCCAAAACCCTGGGCGCCCGAGGTCAACGAAAAAACTGATCGGCTATCCCCCAAGCTCTAAACCCCCCAAAACCATGGACATCGAGTTCAATAAAAAAAAAACTGATCATTTATCCCCCAAGCTCTAAACCCTCAAAACCCTGGGCGCCCGAGGTCAACGAAAAAACTGATCGGCTATCCCCCAAGCTCTAAACCTCCTAAAACTCGGGTTACCAAGTGGAATAATTTTAGAAATCAAGCGTACTTTATATAATTGAATATCAAGTCCATAAAAAAGTGTTTTTTTTTTTTTTTGTTCCACAATAAGGTTGTGGATTTTATTTTCTAGTTAGAAAAAAAAATTTGTTGATAATTTTTTTTGTTGCAACAAAAAAAATTTCGTTCAATTGAACTCGGGTGCCCAGGGATTCTGGGGGGTTTGGAGCTTGGGGTATAGCTGATCAGTTTTTTTTATTGAACACGGGCGCCCTGGGTATTTGGGGATTCGGAGCTTCGGGGAAAGCCAATAAGTTTTTTTGCTGAACTCGGACGCCCAGAGCTTTGGGGGTTTAAAGCTTGGGGGATAACTGATCAGTTTTTTTGTTTAACTCGGGCGCCCTGGCTATTTGGGGATTCAGAGCTTCATTGAAAAGGTTAAGGTAGAATCAGTTGCGTTCTCGGCCGCAAGTCGTGCCGCTGTCTTAAGGAAGGACTGATTTGTCTCCGCGAAACGACTGACTGCCTGCTGGAGGAGACTGAGTTGCGTCCGTATGAATTGCCGGTTTCACGCAAGGTTTCACGCACGCGACTCAGTCTCCTCCAGCAGGCAGTCAGTCATTTCTCAGAGAGAATCAGTCCTTCCTAAGACACCGTCGCGACTTGCGGCTGAAAACGCAACTATTTCTACCTTAACCTTTTCAGTGTTGGGGGAAAGCCGATAAGTTTTTTTGCTGAACTCGGGCGCCCAGGGTTTTGGGGCTTTAGAGCCTGGGGGATAGCTGATTATTTTTTTGTTGAACTCGGGCGCCCTGGGTATTTGGGGGTTTATAGCTTGAGGGATAGCTGATCAGTTTTTTAGTTTAACTCGGGTGCCCTGGCTATTTGGGGATTCAAAGCTTGGGGGATAGCCGATAAGTTTTTTGGCTGAACTCGGACTCCCAGGGTTTTGGGGGTTTACAGCTTTGGGGATAGCTGATCATTGTTTTGTTGAACTCGGTCGCCCAGACTATTTGGGGATTCAGAGCTTGGGAGATAACTAATTAGTTTTTTTGTTGAACTCAGGCGCCCAGGGCGCTTAGGCATATTGAGGTTTAAGGCTTGATTTAGGATTGTACAATTTCATTGACACCCCCTGAAAATACTAGGGGGTGTCAGGAAAAAAATTGATCAGGACACCCCCTAGCTTACATGGGTTGTTGCACCCCTGCACAGTACTAAATGTTCCATGGTTTTTTGCCACGGCTAAATGATTTTTTTTCACAGACCTTTCAGATACAATTTCTAAAAAATTACTTCCATGCGGTAAAAAGCCATTTTTTTTTCTCCCTGAACATAAAAAGTTTTCATTTTATCAGGAGCAAGATTAGCTCGATGGTATATTACAAGCCTGATGAGTGAAAGGTCTCTAGTTCGATTCCCGAGATATAAAAAAAAAAAAAAAAAAACCACTGATTGGTTAGTTCCCTTTTTTTTTTCTTTTTTTTTTTAACATTATGATAAATACTGCAAAAAAGAATGATATACTTATAAAAAGTATATAACAAAAATAGAATTACCGAATACAGAGCTCAAAAGAAAGCTGCGTGGTCCGATTTAAATAAGGAGCCCGTAAAGTGTATAATGTGTGGCAACTCAGGTGTGAAGAACTCACAATACTGCCCGAAATGGTTCGAGCATCAAAACATGCCCGAAAGGTTTTGAATTTAGGGCCAGGAGAAAAGACAAATAGCTTTTTTCGCTTTTCCACGTTAACGTGTGATACTTTCATCTCTAGTTCGTGCGTTGAGCGGACGATGATTAAAATTTGATATAATTGTTATAATTTCATTGTTAATTTATAACATGTAAGTGAACAAAGCGAGGTCCTCATGACAATTAGTTTTGTATCAGTAACTGAACCGTTATTGATTAAAATCAAATTCTTAATTTTCATAACTGACTGGTGACTTTTTTCCGTTTGCCTATATCGATGATAAGAATATCTGGCTGATGTGTAAAGTTTGTGAGTTATTTATTTTTATTTGTTTGCAAATTTAAAAAAAAAAAAAACTAAAAAACTACTAAAATATGTTGTAAAGAAGTTTTAAATGCGAATTTTCAGAAACTCACAGTGTAAAGTAGAAATAAAAAAAAAAATAAAAAAATAAAAAAATAAAAACGATATTCTGATTAAAAAAAAAAAATTATTAATACATTTATTTGGAATTAGGGTAAAGTTCTATAAACAAAAATATTAATATCTCAGTTGGTCCATATTTAATGAAGCACATGCTTATTCGTATCGGTATAAGTAGGTATACCATTACACTGATTACCCCCTCTTTCTCCCTGTCGCCAGTCGCAAGCAGGCCGCGAGCAAACGTCACAAAAAGCTTAGGTCACAGGAGCGCCCGTTGGCACCTAACCGAAAGTATCGATGGACAAGGCAATGCTTACTCTATCAGCTGCGCAAAAGACAGCTGTCATGTGGACAGCGCAACGAAACAGAATTGAAAGCAAAGTGGTAACCATATAAAGTGAGGTCTAAGAACGTCTTTTTGCTTTCAAGGCGACAGCATCAGCTAATATCTCAGCCACGGCGACAGCTGATCGTCATCGTCAACAAACGAAAGCATCAAAAAACGCAGCAGGGACATTGTTGGCCTGCAGGGCATAAATATACAGTCACCAGCTGGTCATCGCCAACGAGTTTTTCGCTGCACAATGGACAGACATTTCTCGGTGTGTTCGCTCTTACACATTTTATTTGATGGAAATAAAAAATCATTAATAAATTGAGTATTTATTTTGTAAAAGACAAATTTACTTACATTCAAATGAACCTTAGTTTATTTGCTTGTTGTCTCTGAGAATTTTTCACTCTAAATAATAAATATTAACTAAAATTAACCATTAAAACGAAATAATTTTCTCAGTTTTATTAGTATTTCATTAAATACAAGTTGAGTAAACTTCTCTCCTTTTACTTGAATCATTAAATTTTTTTAAGAAATAACCTGCACCCTCTCACCTAGTTATAAATTTTGGATAGCTTTATTCAACGATTCAGGATTAATTACATCAAGTTGGCGTCATCACCTTGATAGCTCAGATCCTATTGTACTTTTACTGTTGCATAATTGTCATTCAACTAACTGGAAAATCTTCTGAACTATTTTATATGTCAAGAGAGATTTTGAACCCTGAACCAAGGCTACCTGCTTTTATTGAGTATAGCTCTTTCTTATTAATATTATTTTAACATCCTTTTTAATCAAAAATGATATTAATGTAGATAGAAGCTTGTTGATGTTTTACTCTACAGCCTACCAAAAACTCCAGTTAAAATTATACTTTGACTTAATCAGGCTAAGAATTTATAATTTTGAAATACATAAGTAATCATTATACGTTTTAATTATTTTTTTAATAAAATAAATATCATTAATAATAAAATTTAAATTAATTAATTAATAATAAAATTTTAATTATCAAAAAATTGTATGTGTTAATAGTTTAAATTTACATGTTTTATTTTGATTTTTTATTATTTCTCAAAAAATAAGTACAATTTGGCTTATCTTTTAATGTAAAAGCCACAGAAATTTACAATGAAAAAACAGTGAATTATAAAAAAATTTATTTTCACATGTTTTAAATAACTTTACATGAATTATTTTTTTTATCACTTAATAGGATAGGCGACTGAAAGGAGCCTTAAGTCTAAAAATCATTGATGGCGCTGGATTACACTAAATTTTTAGAATTTTTCAAAAATTAATGGCTTCAGTGGCTTGCGAGTGTACATGGTCTTTGAATTTCCCATCAACATTTTACTCATTGATAAATAAATTAAATTAAACATTTGGTTAAGTAGATAAAATAGGATTTATAAAGTTCAGGCTTCAATTTTAGCATGTACATTAGCTCTGTCTAAATTTTTTTAAAAAATCTTTGTTTATCAGCGCTTTTAATTTTGTTTAAATATTTTATGTAAAATTTACATTATACATGTTTATTTCATTGTAATTAATACTATTGTAACTATTCAAAAATTGTGTAAATGAAATAAATAAAAATCTTAGACTAACATTAAATTATTTCTTAATAAAAGTATTCTTTTTATTAAAAAACTTTTATGAAATTTTATTGTTTCAATTTTGATTTAAATTATTACAACCAAGCTATTCAAGTTTCGAGTAAATCTTCGTCCTCCACGATAGAGCCCACCGAGCCGCCCATCTCCGTTAAAAACTTTTACGGTTATGTTTATGTTCGCTCGATTGAAAAAATATATAGACGCACGGTAGTTTTGTTATTCCATTTTACCAAAACTACATTTTAAATACTATTATTACTTTCAATCGTCAATTACATAAAATATAATTATTTTAGATCCATACTATTATAATAATTAGGAATCAGCGAAAAATAATAAATCTGACATTTTTCGGCTGGCATATCCTGATGAATCACGGTGTATTATGATTTTTGTACGGGGTAATTAAAATCTGTTCTTTTCTAGGACCTTTCAATTTCCCTGGGTAAATTGCGTCGGTTAATAGTCTGCTGATTGGGCCGTGTGGGTTTCTACGTCTTCGTAGTTACTCGGGGATCTATAAAAATCTCCGCTCGCTTGGGTAAACTTAATATGGCTCAGGATCTTGCTCACCATCTGCCTCACCGTCTTCTTTCTTTTGTGTATTGGCTTTTGAGTACTCCATAGAACGACGGTCAATTTCTCGCTTGGTACTAGCAATTGCTCTTTATACAATCTCCTGTATTCGTTGGGTCATGACGCTGTCATCCAGGCTGTCCTCATCGTAGGGGTCGGGTTGTTGCAGCACTTCCCTTAGCTCTGGGTCAAACTTCTCTCCTTTAGAGTAAAGTCCTCTATTCTCTGTTTCTCCCTCTCGAGATTTAATTCTGGCAATCCGCACCATTACTTCGTGCAATTAAAATATTCTTGTAGACTCTGGTTATGTTTTTCCCATCCCTTCTGCAGAGTAAGCTGAGGTGGCTTTTCCTCGATAATATCTTTTTGGATAACATCACCGTTGATGGTTACCGTCTCACTGGGAGTTACGGCAGTAACTTAAATTTCGGACGATGCTACTATTAATGCTTCTGCTGATTTCTTTCACATCTAAAGAGTCATCTCCAGTAGTTTCGTCCCTTAACTCACCTTTGGGTCAGAAACAGGTATGGGCATGCTTCCTCAGACTCACTTGTTTTGTCTAATTCGATTCTTCCGGGCTGGGGTTCTGAAGGCTTGCTCCTCCACCTCAACTCATCGGTTGCTTGACAATACAAAACTTCTTCCTTTGGGATTTTTTTCTTATGTGAGCTGACTAGCTCCCGAAGATGGGTTGGTATGGTCAAAAAGCCAGGTGCTGGTTGGCTTCCATTGGTTTTTTAGCTCTTGTTTGCTGGGCTATCATGCTGTGATCGAACTCGGGGGCTTGTTTATTCTCTCCGAGGGGAACTAGTATCATTTTTGGATTTAGCTCGTTCTCGTCCAGGAAAGGGCTGAAGCTTTTCCACTGGTTGATGCTTCTGCCTGTCCTTGATCCTGCGTCTTACGCTTAGTTCCTGGTTTTTTATTCTTCCATCCCTGACCAGTCTTTTTGGACGGGATTTTGCTGCGTTCTTGCTGACTTGCTGACTTTTCTAGAGCTAATACCTTGGTTATGGGAAGTGTTGTATTAATCTTGTCTTCCGGGATTGGTCCATCGGTTGGATTACGGGACAAAACTTCCGCGTTTATATTCAGTTTTCCTGGTTTGTATTTAAAGTCACATTCGAAATCGATAAATATCAGCACCCACCGAATTATCTTCTTTCCTGGATCCCGTTGACTGTACATCCAGCTAAGTAACTCGTGGTCGCTGATGAGCAAAAATCTTCGGCCCAAAAGGTAAGTTCCTTAGAGCGTGCAAGACCGCCATACGCTATTTTTCCGTAGTACTATAGTAATTCGCTTTTTGTCATGCTCCGAGACAAGAAGATGATCAGGTGATCAAATCCACCTTTTTCCGGGCCTAGCACAGCGCCTATGGTGTAATCGCTGGCATCTATTTTTATGATGAATTTCTTATTGAAATCTGGAAATTGCAGGATTCGAGCCTCACAGAGTTTTTGTTTCAATGTTTCGAAACTTTTTTTTGGGGTTTTGCTCATAATTATCAAGTCATTATATATTTCAGATCTTAATCCGTACTTATATTGGAAATATAAAAGTAACTTTGTTCGACAAATGAATTCTTCAGGATATAAATGAGTAAATAAGGAGTTTATACACGTGAGTAGGAGTACACAAGTAGTTTACAGTTTTGGGCCTTTCTACTAAATAAAAAGGATCATAAATATGTTGGTGGACGGTTGGAAAAACACTGCCAATAATAGCAAATTCTTAGTATTCACAGGTAGAAGTATCAACGTTGATCAAGTTTTTTTATCCTTTAAAAACGTATCTGATGAAAGAGAATACAGTACTGCTCAAAAGTTCAAGACACCCCCAAATTTCACTGTACACATCTGTCAAATTTGAGTTTGCGCTTAGCCGTAACGGCTCAAATCGGCGTGTCAAGGTCTTAAACTTTTTTTTTTTTCATAAATATATTAATATAAAAGAAAAACCATTATTGTAATAATATTTAATTTACAAATGAATGTTCTCTCACGTTTCTGTTTAAAAAGTTAATTTTTGAAATACAGCAAATTTCAGCCATTTTTTCACTTTAGGAGCTGTCTTAAAATTTTTTACCAAGATCCTAATGCATGCACTATTTTTTTCCAAGTTTTTACAATGTTCAAGTTTAACGAGAAAAAATTTCAAGTCGATCCATACAAAACTGTTCGAGCCACATAAGAAAAATGTATATTTTTAATCAGTTATAAATAACTAGTTTTTTAAAATTTTAATCAATTTTATGCCTAAACCTGTTATTTTTTTCTAATATAAGGGACAAAAATTATATAATAACTCAACTTTTTTTTATTTTTAACTTATTTAATACAAATTACATAGAAAACTTAAAGGATTTCATGAAAAGTTACAATTTTTTATGGTAATAATTGAACTGTTTAATGAGAAGAAAAACGTAAAATTTTTAAATTAATTTATTCGATTAAATTAATAGAACGGACAATTTGATTTTTAACGTGGTTTTTTTAAATAAATTGGTTGTTTGAGCTTGACATATCTCGAACTGACTTCTTGGAATGTTATGTTCAAATTTTTTAACGTTTAGCGCCATCTACATGATAAAGTTAGAAATTAAATAAATACATTTGTTTTAAATTTTGTAATTTTATCGGTTAAGATTAACATGGGGAAAAAAGCAGTGTCGGAATCAGTAAAATGGCAAATTATTGGTTTGTTTAAAGTTAAAAAAAATCTAACAGAGATTTCAAAAACTCTGAATGTAAGTAGATGTTGTGTTCGAAATACAATTTTCGCGTACCAAAGCACAGCAAACGTCAAAAATAAAAGCCGGTCGGGTCGACCTCGTGTAAAAAGTGCCAGAGTAGACAGAATTATCATCAACAAAGTAAAAAGAGACCAGAAAATTACAGCTAATAAATTAAAAAATCAATTGAAAGATGAAGTGAATGTGGTAATATCCAGACAAACTGTCAACAGGCGTATGCTTGATAAAAATTTGAAAAGTTGCGTGGCAGTCCGTTAGCTGCTTCTCACTAAAAAAAATCGTAAAGATCGCTATGAGTGGTGCCGTGACAAATTATCTTGGACTGAAGAAAAGTGGAACACTGTTTTATTTAGTGATGAATCTTCATTTCAACTGTTCTCCAATCGGCCGAGAAGAGTAATACGTACCGCAGATGAAAAATATAATCAAGACTGTCTTGCCGCAAAAGTTCAGAAAGGCGGCGGGTCTGTGATGATTTGGGGCTGTCTTTCAGGAAAAAGAACAGGTGAACTTTATATTGTAGAAGGCACAGTCAATAGCGACAAATACATTAACATTCTCGATAACACTATGATTCCTTCAAAAAAAAAACTTTTTGGAAGGCGCAAAAATTGGCTGTTCCAACAAGATAATGCTCCGTGACATACTTCAAAGAAAAGTTTGCTGTGGCTGTCTGATAATAAAATACCTTTGCTAAAATGGCCAGCTCGCTCGCCGGATTTAAATATTATTGAGAATGCTTGGGATCAAGTAGAACGTATAATTCAAAACAAAGATTTAAGAAATCTCAATCATTTGAAAGTAGAAATAGCTGCTGCTTGGCAAAGTTTAAGTTGCAGTTATTGTTTAGACCTTGCAAAGTCGATGGTCCGAATAGCTGCTGCTTGGCAAAGTTTAAGTTGCAGTTATTGTTTAGACCTTGCAAAGTCGATGGTCCGAATAGCTGCTGCTTGGCAAAGTTTAAGTTGCAGTTATTGTTTAGACCTTGCAAAGTCGATGGTCCGAAGAGTCGCAGCTTGCTATAAAGCCAAAGGAGGAGCAACAAAATATTAGAATTCTCGGATAAAAAAATTCAATGTAGTGTAATTTAAATGATTTATTTGTGTTCTTTAATATGATTATGATGATAGTTTTTTTTATGTAAGGTACCTGTACCTAATATGGCCCCCCTAAGCGAGAATCGACGTTGTGGCGAATAAAATCACTATTTTTTGACGGGTAAGGTCTCATTTTAAAGCTTAATTCAAGAGCTTTAAAATGAGACATTACACGTTCGATTTTGATTAATGAGCTTCAAATGCCAGAGGATTTACCAAAACACGGTTTTTTAAGACACATAAAATTTGTGTCCTAATATGGCCCCCCTCTCCCCCCTGAAGTATTTTATTCATTGCGATTTTTTAAATCAATCAGAATATGAGATTTAAAAAAACTTCAAAATTTTTAACATTTTAAAAATAATTTATTTAAAAATTGAGCCTTTTTTACAATTTTTTTGAAAGCTTTGCAACCAGTAGAAAAATTACAACTTTAAATTTTTATCAAAGTTTGATTTTTGAGCTAGAATGCTTTTTTAGTTATAAAATGAAAAAAAGCTTTGAAACAATTAAATTTATTTTTCTAAAATAATATTAGGATAGGGTTTTCTAAAAAGTAAACATGGAACTAAGGACTCTTAATATCGGTATTTCTACTAATTTGCGGGGGGCCATATTAGGAACACTGGAGAATAATAAGTTATTTAAGAATAAAACCCGTTAGAAAACGAGTTGAACAAAAACTAAGGTCACGTTTTAAAGCTGAAACAATAACGAATCGAAGCTACTTACTCAAATTTTGGTCAGATGCGTCTAAATCTTTTGGCAGACCATTTAATTACAACGTAAAATAATAACGGAGGTATACAAAACGAGTTTTAGCTATTAGGCGTGCGCAAAAATAATTTTAAAATGTTCTAAACAACTGAAAACTTCATAATTCAGTGTTTTTGACTTCTTCCTACCTTGTAGAGATGCCGCATATCGAGCATATTCAAAATAACAGGGGGGGCCATATTAGGCAAGGGGCCATATTAGGCACACTTACCTTATAATTAATTTAAAAATTTGACGTTTTTCTTCTCGTTAAACAGTTCAATTATTACCATAAAAAATTGTAACTTTTCATGAAATCCTTTAAGTTTTCTATGTAATTTGTATTAAATAAGTTAAAAATAGAAAAAAGTTGAGTTATTCTATAATTTTTGTCCCTTATATTAGAAAAAAATAACAGGTTTAGGCATACAATTGATTAAAATTTTAAAAAACTAGTTATTTATACATTTTTATACTTTTTAACTGATTAAAAATATACATTTTTCTTATGTGGCTCGAACAGTTTTGTATGGATCGACTTGAAATTTTTTCTCGTTAAACTTGAACATTGTAAAAACTTGGAAAAAAATAGTGTATGCATTAGGATCTTGGTAAAAAATTTTAAGACAGCTCCTAAAGTGAAAAAATGGCTGAAATTTGCTGTATTTCAAAAATTAACTTTTTAAACAGAAACGTGAGAGAACATTCATTTGTAAATTAAATATTATTACAATAATGGTTTTTCTTTTCAATTAATATATTTATGAAAAAAAAAAAAGTTTGCGACCTTGACACACCGATTTGAGCCATTACGGCTGAACGCAAACTCAAATTCGACAGATGTGTATAGTGAAATTTGGGGATGTCTTAAACTTTTGAGCAGTACTGTATATAATTAACCTGTCAATTTTGGGGTATAAAAAAATTTAAATTTTCTTAGACTTACGTACATAACAAGCATAAAAACTATTTGAAAGATGAAATGAGTGGCCTTCTAGTAGCTTTGTATCATTTATTGCAGCATTTTGAAACTAAAATTTGGAAAAATACTGTCCAGAAAAAGAAAAGAAAGTATGTAGAAATAGAAACAGATGAAGATGAATAGAACTGTAAAGGTTACTTTTAAATTAGAACTAGAGTTGTATTGTAATGTTCATTTTAGTTATATGAACTATAAAATTTGTTCTTTCTTCTAATATTACATTCTCGCTTAATAACACATATCGCATCTCAAAAATAAATTGATAACACTACATAAGCTATTTATTAAAAACTCATCGTGCTATTAAATACTAAACATAATCATGTTCATTTTTTTGTGACAAAATTTACTGTAAGTCCCTAATTTATTACATATATTAATCAATACTGTAAAACAAATGAATTCTTGTAAAAATTAATAAAAAACTGCATTGGGCCTTAAAAAGTTTTAAAAAGTAAAAATTTCTTCAACATCAAGAGTACGTGCACGTATAAAAAACTTTGGCACCGTTTCTTTCTTTGATTAACAATGCCCAAAACTCGTAATTTAAGGAGGATCCAGCGATTTGATTAAAACTGCATGATTCACTCGAAAAAAATCACAGAGATTCCTTGAACCCTGACAATAAATTATCTATAAAAAAAATAGGGTCACCGATGAAAATTTTAAGAAAAAAATCGTTGAAAAAATTTTCTCACAACACGGTTTCTTATGGGAAAAAACAGGAAAAAAATTCTCACGTTGTTTAAAACTGCACGAGATGGATAATTTTGTGATCATTAGATGACAAAAATTTCAAGGGTCATTTTAAAATTTTAAAAATATTGGGTAGCTGGATTAATTCTTGAGAAAAATAATATAATGTGCGAAAAAAATATTCATTTAGACGCGTGTTCAGCCATGATCAAGGTTGTCGTCTGCCACCGCGGAGACGTTGCAACCTCGCAATTTCAGGCAAGCAGCTGCTTGTAAACACTCTTAGTGGAACAAAATTCGATAGCTATGATTTATAGATAATATTTGTGTATGAAGTTTAATTTTTTATCAATAATCCTAAAAATTATAACGTGTTAATAATTGAGTGATTTATATTGATGATAAAAAAAAAATTTTTTTTAATGATTCATTGAAGCTAACCTAGTTTGAGAAAAAAAGTTTTAATAAAACTTTGGAAGTGTAATTCAGTAAAATTCAATGTGTTAATATAGTACTAGCTCGTAGTAAGCGTTCGTAACATGCGATTTTATTTTTGTATCCGCCAAACTCGGGAACCATTTGTGTTGGGAGATAGTCTGCGAAATCTGCCAAAGCATCGTCGATTCGTAGAATTATTTTTGCTGACGACAGAAGAGTTTTCCGGTACCTGTAATTCAATTAATTTAAAATTAAAAAATAAACTTTTTCAAGTACAAAAGGTCAAAAAACATAAAAAACCAGCTTAGAACAATGATTAGATGAGATAAAATAATTAAGGATACTCGGGTTTATCATTAACCTGAAGAATCAATTTGTCGAACTGAGTTACTTTTATATTCCGATATAAGTACAGATTAAGATCTGAAATTCATTGTGACAAATGGATTCTTGAAGGTATTATAAAAGTACGCAAGCAGTTATAATGACTTGATAATTATGAGCAAAACTGTAAACTATCTTCTTGCATACTCTTTTTTGTGCTTAAGAATTCATTTGTCGAGCAAAATAAACATAACTTTGTTTGAGAAATAACTTTTCTATTCCAAATAAGAGTACGGATTTACTTCTAGTAACTTTGTTCGACCAGTGGATTCTTGAGAATATTATAAGAGTACGCAAGGAGTTATAATGACTTTTTGCTCGTAGTTATCAAGTTATCATAACTTTTTGCGTACTCATTTATATCCTGAAGAATCAATTTGTCGAACAAAGTTACTTTTATATTCCAAACATAAGTACGGATTGAGACCTTAATTATGAGCAAAAAGTTTTACAGAAAAAAAGACTTTTCAGCTCTCTTTACATCTGTTTATGGTCCAATAAATAAAAAATAAAAAATAATTTTATGTAATTTGGGGCTTGTGCCTGTACCAATAAATAAATAAATAAATAAATAAATAAAAACAGTTATTCATACTTCTAGTTTAAAAAAAGACAGTCTATCGTGAAGGTTTTTAAATAGGAGAATATAATTTCCTTAGCATCAGGATTCAACTCAAAGGATCTCTTTGACATCGCTTTTAATAGACAGTTCACAGCATCTCCAAGGAATGTTGTTTTTGAACTTAAAATTGACTTTAAATTGTTCCATTCATTAATATATGGTAGAACATAACCTTGATCTTTCTCATCCAGTCCAGTATAGATTTACAGCTCTTCGATTAATCTTTGAAGACTCTTTGTTTGACAATATTTATATTTAAAATCTACTTGAGAGCCAAGATCCCATTCTTCACTGTGATCGATGGTTACACTCATAATTTTTGTATTATGTGTATCCCAAACATGTCTCACTGTATCATCACAATAATCCTCCAACTTTTTTTAGATTATCTACACCATTTAGCACTGTTTTGGCCACAAAAACATATTCATACTCAATTGTCATACCTAGAGCCAAAAAGAATAACTTTTCATCTATGATTTTTGTTTCTAGAGGCATGGTAAAAAATTATTCTTATAACTGATGTCGGCTTCTTCAATAGCCCACTTCATCGCACAGACTTCCAAATCTTCTTCTGTGGAAATCCTGAACTCTGCATCAAAGCTGTGGTATGTAATTTTTAGGTGGTAAGGGCAAAGACAGATGGTGAAATTTAAATGAGAAATTTCAATTTGATCCAGGTGCTATAAAAATATTGAGAAGCAATGATAGTATTCGTTAAATGTTTGAATATTTAATGTATGAAAAATTATTTAATTTTTTATCTAAATTTGAAGACAGATTTCCTTTAATCTTTGGAGATTTGATGCTTTCATCATCTGGTGATGGAGCATTGACCTTTTTTGGTGTTGGTACTGTTGTTCTCATTTAGCTGTCAAACCAATAATTTATTTTCACATTGTTCTCTGAAAAAAAAAGACAAAATAATGTTTGACCACAAATTATAAACAAGATGTTGCGATTTAAAGATTATGAACCACCATAAAAGTTATAAAAATTATTACTAATCGATAGTTAATCGCCAGCTCCAAATCTTAAATGCTCTTAATGTGTTTACCACAAATTTTACATTCTACAATTACTTTTTCACTAGATATTGTCGATACATACACCTTTTCGTCGATACATACACCCTTTCGTCCTTTCCAATGATCTTTGTTTTTGGAATTTTTGTTAAAAAATTGATCATTAAAAAAAGTTAACTTTGCAAAAGCTCGAATAGGTTATGTTATGATTATGATGACAAGAATTAATGAAAATTTATTTAAAAAGTGTATAATTTACTGCTGGGTACTGAGTTACTTATTACTTTTTTAATCTGCTGGACAAAACGACTTTTCGTATCCTTTCCAACGATATTCGTTTTTGGAATTTTTGCCTCTCCTGACTACCAAAAAACACATTTTTCTTAAAATATAAATAAACAATAACATTCTAAGAATTGTTAAAAAATTTATCATTAAAAAAAATTAACTTTGCAAAAGCTCGAATAGGTTATGTTATGATTATGATGACAAGAATTAATGAAAATTTATAAAAAAAGTGTATAATTTACTGCTGGGTACTGAGTTACTTATTACTTTTTTAATCTGCTGGACAACTAACAAAAATCTTAAGTATCTGCACTGAAAACAACTTTTTTTTCCTCTTCTCATCCGTTGTATTCAAATCTTCTTGTGCGTGTGCAGCTTACAAGCAGAAGCTGATGTACTTATTCGCATACACTCTCGACATGACTTGACTCGAGATTAGATTTTTGACTCGACTCTACAACCATGGGCTCCACTTGAATTTAACGTCATTCTTGGTCAATTCAAACAAAGTATTGGCTATTTTACTAAAATAATTGATGAATCTTCTATAGTATCCTACTAAAGCCGTAATTACCTTATGTGGGTCACCGTTCGTGGTCACCAAAAATTCTTTATGGCCTCAATTTTCTCAGGATTCGGTTTGCTTCCTGGCTTCGACACAATGTGCCCAAGAAATGGCTCTTCCCTTTTTAAGAACAGCACTTTATCTAGCTGAAGCACTAATTTCGCTTCTCGGAGTCGATCTAAAAGTAGCTGCACATTACGCAAATGTTCTATAAAATTCCTTGCTCATATAATAATGTCGTCCAAGTATACTAACATTTCGATGTTCTGCAAATCCAATCAAATCAAAATTCTGCAGTCCAATTAGGATCAAATCCATCATCCTCTGGAACGTTGGTGCATTTTTGTGCCCCATAAGTATTTTCTTAAATTGCCAATGCTCATGTAAGGTTGAGAATGCTGTTTTATGTCCATCCCCCTTTTTCAGTGGTATCTAATAGAAGCCAGATGCTAGGTCGAAAGTAGAGAAGTAGATAGAGCTTCCCAGCTGGTCCGAAATGCCAGCTCACGATCTGTAGAGGATAAGAGTCTCCAATTATCTTTTTATTGACTTCTCGGAAGTCCACCACCATCCGCCATCTCGAACGACCTTGGCTGTCCCTTTTTTTCAGTAAAATTCAAACGGGAGACTGGTAGGGAGACGTAGACGGTTCTATGATATCATTTTTCAGCTTCTTTTCGATATCATCTCGCATTACCTCATTACCTCTCGACGTACTAGAGGATGACGGTACTATTTCACTCGAACGGGGATATTATCTGCCACTATGATTTCATGCTCTACCTTGTCTCTTCAGAAAAGCTTGTCGTTTAGCTGCAAGAAAACATCATAGTGTCTTTCAGCGATCCGTTGAACCAGCTGTTGTTCTTCCCCATAGAGTTGAGTAGTCTTTAGTAAATCCAGGACTTGCCTTGCTCGTTCATTTGGTTCGTTCACTGCTTCACGCTCTTCCCCCATACTTGACTCAGCGTCAAATTCAGTCACTTGGTATTCACTAGGTATAAGTTCACAAGTGTTCACCCTTAATATTAACATCTTCCTCAGTAGTATTAACTGCAAAGACCTTACAGATGCCACCCTCGTTGGACACCAATGCATTTATGAATACACCTGAAATGTCACTCAGCGCTAGAAGGTAACCTGTGCGTGCTGCGCTGTTAATCAGATTTACACTGATTATTTGTCTGATTCATTTCCTAATTGCCCACTCAACAGGTTGTACCTTATCCGGTATGTATTTTGGAATGGATACTCAGGCTCAGTAATTACCACCGTTTGGTCTGGGTCAAGGCTCGTGGTCGTCGTTTTAGGCTCGGTGTCAGCAACCGTCTGGTTTGCTTGGTACAGCTCTTTGCGGATTTTATGGTAAGGTATTAGTCCTCGTTGTTTATTTAGAACTGAGTTACTATCACTGAAACTTCAGGGTCTTTTAGGACCCCTTTTAACATTCCGTAGTTGTTTTTTCGGTCAGCTCACTTACTGCGCATGCGCAGATACATTTAAAAAAAAAAAGTGGGGGTGACACAGTTCTGGTTTTTGAATGTATTTTAGAGGCAACATAGGCGCATCTTTTACACCCATTTTGGTGAGGGGCAATCGTGGGCCACCCCCCATTATTGACCATTGAAAGTAACGAAATTTTTTTTTTTTTTTTCTTCAAAATTTCATTGTGAGCGTCCAAATGACTCGTTTGAAATGGTTAAGGTCTCATTTTTTTTGTCTTGAGTTGTAGTCTCTTAATATGATTAAATTGATTTTTAACGTATCTATGTGTAATATAACCTCAAAATTATGAAAAAAACACGGTTTTTTGGACTTTTTTCTATTGTTATAGCTTAAAACCATGACAAAATATATATTTTCTAAAGGAGTGCAAAAAAATACATCACCTCCTGGTGTTGCAGTAGTCAATTTATGCAACAATATCGTTTTTAGAGCTCATAATATGAAAAAAAAGTGAAAACTCTCATAAACAATTAATTTTTACTCGAAAATTTCACATGGAGATCATATGTTTTTTTTTTTTTTTTTAAAGATGCATTTTTTGCTCTACTTTTCAACGATATATATTTTTATGTGCTTTTACTTTATGCTTTCATCAAAAAAGCTTAAAAAAGTGAAATTTAGCTAAAAAAAAACCCTAAAATTATCGTAATAATTCAAAAAATTAATTGGAACATATGAATAGTTAAAAAAGGATATAGCGCTTTCTACGACCGCCAGAGGGAGCTGAAGGCGGCTATCTGATATAATTTGAAAGTAATTTATCATTTTGGAACGGTAAAAGTCACTTCTGCTTGGCACTGACTACATCTAAAGTATTTTTACAATAAATTATGGATTCATATAATTTTTATCTTTTTTTATTGTTCAACTTTTTATTGTTCCAATTAATTTTTTGAATTATGACGATACCTTAAGAGTTTTTTTTAGCTAAATTTTACTTTTTTAAGCTTTTTTGATGAAAACATAAAGTAAAAGCATATTAAAATATATATCGTTAGAAAGTAGAGCAAAAGATGCATCTTTAAAAAAAAAAAAAAAAAAAATGATTTCCATTTGAAATTTTTGAGTAAAAATTAATTGTTTATGAGAGTTTTCACTTTTTTTTTCATATTATGAGCTCTAACAACGCTATTGTTGCATAAATTGACTACTGCAATACCAGAAAGTGATGTATTTTTTAGCGCTCCTTTAAAAAATATATTTAGTCATGGTTTTAAGCTATAACAACAGAAAAAAGTCCAAAAAACCGTGTTTTTTTTATAATTTTGAGGTTACGTTACACATAGACACGATAAAAATCAATTTAATCATATTAAGAAAATTTTTTCAGTAAACTATAACTCAAGACAAAAAAATGAGACCTTAACCATTTCAAACGAGTCATTTGAACTCGTTTAAAATTTCTCACAATGAAATTTGGAAAAAAAAAAAAAAAAAAAATTTCGCTACTTTCAATGGTCAATAATGGGGGGTGGCCCACGATTGCACCTCACCAAAATGGGTGTAAAAGATGCGCCTTTGATGCCTCTAAAATACATCCAAAAACCAGAACTGTGTCACCCCCACTTTTTTTTTTTTTAAATGCAAAAAAAACTACCTTAACCCATTACCGCCCATGGAAAAATCAAAAGTGATATAAAAAAACTAACTGTTGGAATTTTTTGATCAGACGCTTAGATCTTTTGCTACGGGCGCTCAAACATGTAAAAATATGGTTTTATAGTGGTGAGCTCTGACTCGTAAGTGTATCTTCGGTGCGGCACCTCGGAGCTCACCACTATAAAACCATATTTTAACATGTTTGAGCGCTCGTAGCAAAAGATCTAAGCGTCTGATCAAAAAATTACTTAGATGACTTTCGCCTTATTTTTAATCAAAGAATCAAATGCCGTTATTAGTTTATAAAAATTTAAATTTTTTTACGAATTTGTTTAAATAAAGAATGTTTAAACAATGAAAATTGAAAAAAGAAAAAATACGTATCTACTATTTTTTCATGAGACAGGTTTTCCAACAGTTAGTTTTTTTATATCAGTTTTGATTTTTCCATGGGCGGTAATGGGTTAAACCATGGTTCCACATGTATTTTAAATGGAGCATAAGAGTATCTGCGCATGCGCATTAAGTGAGCTGACCGAAAAAACCAGCGTTGGTTTCGATATTAGAATCATGGGCAAGGTTTGCCAAGTTCAGAGCGCACATTTCTCCAGAGATATAATGTCGTCGCTCTTCTCAAAAAAAATTTATTTTGATATTTTCAGAGTTTTTTGTTGTATTTTGGCGTGATATAGTCGTTTGTAAGGAAATAAAAAATTTTAAATTTATCGTTGCTCGTTTGAAAAAAAAGATTAACCTTTAAATAAAAATTATATTAATGTCAATGATGAAAGTTTTTTTTTTTTTTCATCGCGAGTTTTTTTCAGAAATGAATAAATAAATAAATAATCCCCCAAGCTGCTACAACCCCATAACACCGAGCTCGCAAGGCTTTTTTTATAAATAAATAAATAAATGATCCCCCGAGCTTCTACAACCCCATAACGCCAAGCTCGCGAGTTCTTGTCAGAAATGAATAAATAAATAAATAATCCCCCAAGCTGCTAAAACCCCATAACGCCGAGCTCCCAAGGCTTTTTTTTAAATAAATAAATAAATGATCCCCTAAGCTGCTACAACCCCATAACGCCCAGCTCGCGAGATTTTGTCAGAAATGAATAAATAAATAAATAATCCCCCAAGCTGCTAAAACCCCATAGCGCCGAGCTCACGAGGCTTTTTTTTAAATAAATAAATAAATGATCTCCCAAGCTGCTACAACCCCATAACGCCGAGCTCACGAGTTTTTTTCATGAATAAATAAATGAATAAATAATCCCCCAAGCTGCTAAAACCCCATAACGCCGAGCTCGCGAGGCTTTTTTTTAAATAAATAAATAAATGGTCCCCAAAGCTGCTACAACCCCATAACACCGAGCTCGCGAGTTTTTTTCAGAAATGAATGAATAAAAAAATAATCCCCCAAGCTGCTACAACCCCATAACACCGAGCTCGCAAGGCTTTTTTTATAAATAAATGAATAAATGATCCCCCGAGCTTCTACAACCCCATAACGCCGAGATCGCGAGTTCTTGTCAGAAATGAATAAATAAATAAATAATCCCCCAAGCTGCTAAAACCCCATAACGCCGAGCTCGCGAGGCTTTTTTTTAAATAAATAAATAAATGATCTCCCAAGCTGCTACAACCCCATAACGCCCAGCTCGCAAGGCTTTTTTTAAATAAATAAATAAATGATCCCCCAAGCTGCTACAACCCCATAACACCGAGCTCGCGAGTTTTTTTCAGAAATGAATAAATAAATAAATAATCCCCCAAGCTGCTACAACCCCATAACACCGAGCTCGCAAGGCTTTTTTCATAAATAAATAAATAAATGATCCCCCGAGCTTCTACAACCCCATAACGCCGAGCTCGCGAGTTCTTGTCAGAAATGAATAAATAAATAAATAATCCCCCAAGCTGCTAAAACCCCATAACGCCGAGCTCGCGAGGCTTTTTTTTAAATAAATAAATAAATGATCTCCCAAGCTGCTACAACCCCATAACGCCCAGCTCACGAGGCTTTTTTTAAATAAATAAATAAATGATCCCCCAAGCTGCTACAACCCCATAACACCGAGCTCGCGAGGCTTTTTTTTAAATAAATAAATAAATGATCTCCCAAGCTGCTACAACCCCATAACGCCCAGCTCACGAGGCTTTTTTTAAATAAATAAATAAATGATCCCCCAAGCTGCTACAACCCCATAACACCGAGCTCGCGAGTTTTTTTCAGAAATGATTAAATAAATAAATAATCCTCCAAGCTGCTACAACCCCATAACGCCGAGCTCGCGAGTTCTTGTCAGAAATGAATAAATAAATAAATAATCCCCCAAGCTGCTAAAACCCCATAACGCCGAGCTCGCGAGGCTTTTTTTTGAATAAATAAATAAATGATCTCCCAAGCTGCTACAACCCCATAACGCCAAGCTCACGAGTTTTTTCATGAATAAATAAATGAATGAATAATCCCCCAAGCTGCTACAACCTAATAACACCGAGCTCGCGAGGCTTTTTTTTAAATAAATGAATAAATGGTCCCCCAAGCTGCTACAACCCCATAACGCCGTGCTCGCGAGTTTTATTTATAAATAAAAAAATAAATGATCCCCCAAACTGCTGCAACCCCATAACGCCGAGCTTGCAAGGCTTTTTTATAAATAAAAAAATAGATAATCCCCCAAGCTGCTACAACCCCATAACGCCTAGCTCGCGAAGCTTTTTTTTAAATAAATAAATGAATGATCCCCCAAGCTGCTACAACCAAATAACGCCGAGCTCGCGAGGTTTTTTCAGAAATGAATAAATAAATAAATAATCGCCAAAGCTGCTACAACCCCATAACACCGAGCTCACGAGGCTTTTTTTTAAATAAATAAATAAATGATTCCCCAAGCTGCAACAACCCCATAACGCCGAGCTCGCGAGGCTTTTTTTAATAAATAAACAAATGATCCCTCAAGCTGCTACAACCCTATAACGCCGAGCTCGCGAGGCTTTTCTTTAAATAAATGAATAAATGGTCCCCCAAGCTGCTACAACCCTATAACACCGAGCTCGCGAGTTTTTTTCAGAAATGAATAAATAAATAAAGAATCCCCCAAGCTGCTACAACCCCATAACACCGAGCTCGCAAGGCTTTTTTTTAAATAAATAAAAAAATGATCCCCCAAGCTGCAACAACCCCATAACGCCGAGCTCGCGAGGCTTTTTTTAATAAATAAACAAATGATCCCTCAAGCTGCTACAACCCCATAACGCCGAGCTCGCGAGTGTTTTTCAGGAATGAATAAATAAATAAATAATCCCCCAAGCTGCTAAAACCCCATAACGCCGAGCTCGCGAGGCTTTTTTTTTAATTAATAAATAAATGATCTCCCAAGCTGCTACAACCCCATAACGCCAAGCTCACGAGTTTTTTCATGAATAAATAAATGAATGAATAATCCCCCAAGCTGCTACAACCTAATAACACCGAGCTCGCGAGGCTTTTTTTTAAATAAATGAATAAATGGTCCCCCAAGCTGCTACAACCCCATAACGCCGTGCTCGCGAGTTTTATTTATAAATAAATAAATAAATGATCCCCCAAACTGCTGCAACCCCATAACGCCGAGCTTGCAAGGCTTTTTTATAAATAAAAAAATAAATAATCCCCCAAGCTGCTACAACCCCATAACGCCTAGCTCGCGAAGCTTTTTTTTTAAATAAATAAATGAATGATCCCCCAAGCTGCTACAATCAAATAACGCCGAGCTCGCGAGGTTTTTTCAGAAATGAATAAATAAATAAATAATCGCCAAAGCTGCTACAACCCCATAACACCGAGCTCACGAGGCTTTTTTTTAAATAAATAAATAAATGATCCCCCAAGCTGCAACAACCCCATAACGCCGAGCTCGCGAGGCTTTTTTTAATAAATAAACAAATGATCCCTCAAGCTGCTACAACCCTATAACGCCGAGCTCACGAGTTTTTTGATGAATAAATAAATGAATAAATAATCCCCCAAGCTGCTACAACCTAATAACACCGAGCTCGCGAGGCTTTTCTTTAAATAAATGAATAAATGGTCCCCCAAGCTGCTACAACCCTATAATACCGAGCTCGCGAGTTTTTTTCAGAAATGAATAAATAAATAAAGAATCCCCCAAGCTGCTACAACCCCATAACACCGAGCTCGCAAGGCTTTTTTTATTAATAAATAAATAAATGATCCCCCGAGCTTCTACAACCCCATAACGCCTAGCTCGCGAGGCTTTTTTTTTAAATAAATAAATGAATGATCCCCCAAGCTGCTGCAACCAAATAACGCCGAGCTCGCGAGGTGTTTTCAGAAATGAATAAATAAATAAATAATCCCCAAAGCTGCTACAACCCCATAACACCGAGCTCACGAGGCTTTTTTTTAAATAAATAAATAAATGATCCCCCAAGCTGCAACAACCCCATAACGCCGAGCTCGCGAGGCTTTTTTTAATAAATAAACAAATGATCCCTCAAGCTGCTACAACCCCATAACGCCGAGCTCGCGAGTGTTTTTCAGGAATGAATAAATAAATAAATAATCCCCCAAGCTGCTACAACCCCATAACACCAAGCTCACGAGGCTTTTTTTTAAATAAATAAATAAATAATCCCCCAAGCTGCAACAACCCCATAACGCCGAGCTCGCGAGGCTTTTTTTAATAAATAAATAAATGAATGATCCCCCAAGCTGCTACAACCCCATAACGCCAAGCTCACGAGTTTTTTCATGAATAAATAAATGAATGAATAATCCCCCAAGCTGCTACAACCTAATAACACCGAGCTCGCGAGGCTTTTTTTTAAATAAATGAATAAATGGTCCCCCAAGCTGCTACAACCCCATAACGCCGTGCTCGCGAGTTTTGTTTATAAATAAAAAAATAAATGATCCCCCAAACTGCTGCAACCCCATAACGCCGAGCTTGCAAGGCTTTTTTATAAATAAAAAAAAAAATAATCCCCCAAGCTGCTACAACCCCATAACGCCTAGCTCGCGAAGCTTTTTTTTTAAATAAATAAATGAATGATCCCCCAAGCTGCTACAACCAAATAACGCCGAGCTCGCGAGGTTTTTTCAGAAATGAATAAATAAATAAATAATCGCCAAAGCTGCTACAACCCCATAACACCGAGCTCACGAGGCTTTTTTTTAAATAAATAAATAAATGATCCCCCAAGCTGCAACAACCCCATAACGCCGAGCTCGCGAGGCTTTTTTTAATAAATAAACAAATGATCCCTCAAGCTGCTACAACCCTATAACGCCGAGCTCGCGAGGCTTTTCTTTAAATAAATGAATAAATGGTCCCCCAAGCTGCTACAACCCTATAACACCGAGCTCGCGAGTTTTTTTCAGAAATGAATAAATAAATAAAGAATCCCCCAAGCTGCTACAACCCCATAACACCGAGCTCGCAAGGCTTTTTTTTAAATAAATAAAAAAATGATCCCCCAAGCTGCAACAACCCCATAACGCCGAGCTCGCGAGGCTTTTTTTAATAAATAAACAAATGATCCCTCAAGCTGCTACAACCCCATAACGCCGAGCTCGCGAGTGTTTTTCAGGAATGAATAAATAAATAAATAATCCCCCAAGCTGCTAAAACCCCATAACGCCGAGCTCGCGAGGCTTTTTTTTGAATAAATAAATAAATGATCTCCCAAGCTGCTACAACCCCATAACGCCAAGCTCACGAGTTTTTTCATGAATAAATAAATGAATGAATAATCCCCCAAGCTGCTACAACCTAATAACACCGAGCTCGCGAGGCTTTTTTTTAAATAAATAAATAAATGGTCCCCCAAGCTGCTACAACCCCATAACGCCGTGCTCGCGAGTTTTATTTATAAATAAATAAATAAATGATCCCCCAAACTGCTGCAACCCCATAACGCCGAGCTTGCAAGGCTTTTTTATAAATAAAAAAATAAATAATCCCCCAAGCTGCTACAACCCCATAACGCCTAGCTCGCGAAGCTTTTTTTTTAAATAAATAAATGAATGATCCCCCAAGCTGCTACAACCAAATAACGCCGAGCTCGCGAGGTTTTTTCAGAAATGAATAAATAAATAAATAATCGCCAAAGCTGCTACAACCCCATAACACCGAGCTCACGAGGCTTTTTTTTAAATAAATAAATAAATGATCCCCCAAGCTGCAACAACCCCATAACGCCGAGCTCGCGAGGCTTTTTTTAATAAATAAACAAATGATCCCTCAAGCTGCTACAACCCTATAACGCCGAGCTCACGAGTTTTTTGATGAATAAATAAATGAATAAATAATCCCCCAAGCTGCTACAACCTAATAACACCGAGCTCGCGAGGCTTTTCTTTAAATAAATGAATAAATGGTCCCCCAAGCTGCTACAACCCTATAATACCGAGCTCGCGAGGTTTTTTCAGAAATGAATAAATAAATAAATAATCGCCAAAGCTGCTACAACCCCATAACACCGAGCTCACGAGGCTTTTTTTTAAATAAATAAATAAATGATCCCCCAAGCTGCAACAACCCCATAACGCCGAGCTCGCGAGGCTTTTTTTAATAAATAAACAAATGATCCCTCAAGCTGCTACAACCCTATAACGCCGAGCTCGCGAGGCTTTTCTTTAAATAAATGAATAAATGGTCCCCGAAGCTGCTACAACCATATAACACCGAGCTCGCGAGTTTTTTTCAGAATTGAATAAATAAATAAAGAATCCCCCAAGCTGCTACAACCCCATAACACCGAGCTCGCAAGGCTTTTCTTTAAATAAATGAATAAATGGTCCCCCAAGCTGCTACAACCCTATAATACCGAGCTCGCGAGTTTTTTTCAGAAATGAATAAATAAATAAAGAATCCCCCAAGCTGCTACAACCCCATAACACCGAGCTCGCAAGGCTTTTTTTATTAATAAATAAATAAATGATCCCCCGAGCTTCTACAACCCCATAACGCCTAGCTCGCGAGGCTTTTTTTTTAAATAAATAAATGAATGATCCCCCAAGCTGCTACAACCCCATAACGCCGAGCTCGCGAGTGTTTTTCAGGAATGAATAAATAAATAAATAATCCCCCAAGCTGCTAAAACCCCATAACACCGAGCTCACGAGGCTTTTTTTTAAATAAATAAATAAATGATTCCCCAAGCTGCAACAACCCCATAACGCCGAGCTCGCGAGGCTTTTTTTAATAAATAAACAAATGATCCCTCAAGCTGCTACAACCCTATAACGCCGAGCTCGCGAGGCTTTTCTTTAAATAAATAAATAAATAGTCCCCCAAGCTGCTACAACCCTATAACACCGAGCTCGCGAGTTTTTTTCAGAAATGAATAAATAAATAAAGAATCCCCCAAGCTGCTACAACCCCATAACACCGAGCTCGCAAGGCTTTTTTTTAAATAAATAAAAAAATGATCCCCCAAGCTGCAACAACCCCATAACGCCGAGCTCGCGAGGCTTTTTTTAATAAATAAACAAATGATCCCTCAAGCTGCTACAACCCCATAACGCCGAGCTCGCGAGTGTTTTTCAGGAATGAATAAATAAATAAATAATCCCCCAAGCTGCTAAAACCCCATAACGCCGAGCTCGCGAGGCTTTTTTTTTAATTAATAAATAAATGATCTCCCAAGCTGCTACAACCCCATAACGCCAAGCTCACGAGTTTTTTCATGAATAAATAAATGAATGAATAATCCCCCAAGCTGCTACAACCTAATAACACCGAGCTCGCGAGGCTTTTTTTTAAATAAATGAATAAATGGTCCCCCAAGCTGCTACAACCCCATAACGCCGTGCTCGCGAGTTTTATTTATAAATAAATAAATAAATGATCCCCCAAACTGCTGCAACCCCATAACGCCGAGCTTGCAAGGCTTTTTTATAAATAAAAAAATAAATAATCCCCCAAGCTGCTACAACCCCATAACGCCTAGCTCGCGAAGCTTTTTTTTTAAATAAATAAATGAATGATCCCCCAAGCTGCTACAATCAAATAACGCCGAGCTCGCGAGGTTTTTTCAGAAATGAATAAATAAATAAATAATCGCCAAAGCTGCTACAACCCCATAACACCGAGCTCACGAGGCTTTTTTTTAAATAAATAAATAAATGATCCCCCAAGCTGCAACAACCCCATAACGCCGAGCTCGCGAGGCTTTTTTTAATAAATAAACAAATGATCCCTCAAGCTGCTACAACCCTATAACGCCGAGCTCACGAGTTTTTTGATGAATAAATAAATGAATAAATAATCCCCCAAGCTGCTACAACCTAATAACACCGAGCTCGCGAGGCTTTTCTTTAAATAAATGAATAAATGGTCCCCCAAGCTGCTACAACCCTATAATACCGAGCTCGCGAGTTTTTTTCAGAAATGAATAAATAAATAAAGAATCCCCCAAGCTGCTACAACCCCATAACACCGAGCTCGCAAGGCTTTTTTTATTAATAAATAAATAAATGATCCCCCGAGCTTCTACAACCCCATAACGCCTAGCTCGCGAGGCTTTTTTTTTAAATAAATAAATGAATGATCCCCCAAGCTGCTACAACCAAATAACGCCGAGCTCGCGAGGTGTTTTCAGAAATGAATAAATAAATAAATATTCCCCAAAGCTGCTACAACCCCATAACACCGAGCTCACGAGGCTTTTTTTCAAATAAATAAATAAATGATCCCCCAAGCTGCAACAACCCCATAACGCCGAGCTCGCGAGGCTTTTTTTAATAAATAAACAAATGATCCCTCAAGCTGCTACAACCCCATAACGCCGAGCTCGCGAGTGTTTTTCAGGAATGAATAAATAAATAAATAATCCCCCAAGCTGCTACAACCCCATAACACCAAGCTCACGAGGCTTTTTTTTAAATAAATAAATAAATAATCCCCCAAGCTGCAACAACCCCATAACGCCGAGCTCGCGAGGCTTTTTTTAATAAATAAATAAATGAATGATCCCCCAAGCTGCTACAACCCCATAACGCCAAGCTCACGAGTTTTTTCATGAATAAATAAATGAATGAATAATCCCCCAAGCTGCTACAACCTAATAACACCGAGCTCGCGAGGCTTTTTTTTAAATAAATGAATAAATGGTCCCCCAAGCTGCTACAACCCCATAACGCCGTGCTCACGAGTTTTGTTTATAAATAAAAAAATAAATGATCCCCCAAACTGCTGCAACCCCATAACGCCGAGCTTGCAAGGCTTTTTTATAAATAAAAAAAAAAATAATCCCCCAAGCTGCTACAACCCCATAACGCCTAGCTCGCGAAGCTTTTTTTTTAAATAAATAAATGAATGATCCCCCAAGCTGCTACAACCAAATAACGCCGAGCTCGCGAGGTTTTTTCAGAAATGAATAAATAAATAAATAATCGCCAAAGCTGCTACAACCCCATAACACCGAGCTCACGAGGCTTTTTTTTAAATAAATAAATAAATGATCCCCCAAGCTGCAACAACCCCATAACGCCGAGCTCGCGAGGCTTTTTTTAATAAATAAACAAATGATCCCTCAAGCTGCTACAACCCTATAACGCCGAGCTCGCGAGGCTTTTCTTTAAATAAATGAATAAATGGTCCCCCAAGCTGCTACAACCCTATAACACCGAGCTCGCGAGTTTTTTTCAGAAATGAATAAATAAATAAAGAATCCCCCAAGCTGCTACAACCCCATAACACCGAGCTCGCAAGGCTTTTTTTTAAATAAATAAAAAAATGATCCCCCAAGCTGCAACAACCCCATAACGCCGAGCTCGCGAGGCTTTTTTTAATAAATAAACAAATGATCCCTCAAGCTGCTACAACCCCATAACGCCGAGCTCGCGAGTGTTTTTCAGGAATGAATAAATAAATAAATAATCCCCCAAGCTGCTAAAACCCCATAACGCCGAGCTCGCGAGGCTTTTTTTTTAATTAATAAATAAATGATCTCCCAAGCTGCTACAACCCCATAACGCCAAGCTCACGAGTTTTTTCATGAATAAATAAATGAATGAATAATCCCCCAAGCTGCTACAACCTAATAACACCGAGCTCGCGAGGCTTTTTTTTAAATAAATGAATAAATGGTCCCCCAAGCTGCTACAACCCCATAACGCCGTGCTCGCGAGTTTTATTTATAAATAAATAAATAAATGATCCCCCAAACTGCTGCAACCCCATAACGCCGAGCTTGCAAGGCTTTTTTATAAATAAAAAAATAAATAATCCCCCAAGCTGCTACAACCCCATAACGCCTAGCTCGCGAAGCTTTTTTTTTAAATAAATAAATGAATGATCCCCCAAGCTGCTACAATCAAATAACGCCGAGCTCGCGAGGTTTTTTCAGAAATGAATAAATAAATAAATAATCGCCAAAGCTGCTACAACCCCATAACACCGAGCTCACGAGGCTTTTTTTTAAATAAATAAATAAATGATCCCCCAAGCTGCAACAACCCCATAACGCCGAGCTCGCGAGGCTTTTTTTAATAAATAAACAAATGATCCCTCAAGCTGCTACAACCCTATAACGCCGAGCTCACGAGTTTTTTGATGAATAAATAAATGAATAAATAATCCCCCAAGCTGCTACAACCTAATAACACCGAGCTCGCGAGGCTTTTCTTTAAATAAATGAATAAATGGTCCCCCAAGCTGCTACAACCCTATAATACCGAGCTCGCGAGTTTTTTTCAGAAATGAATAAATAAATAAAGAATCCCCCAAGCTGCTACAACCCCATAACACCGAGCTCGCAAGGCTTTTTTTATTAATAAATAAATAAATGATCCCCCGAGCTTCTACAACCCCATAACGCCTAGCTCGCGAGGCTTTTTTTTTAAATAAATAAATGAATGATCCCCCAAGCTGCTACAACCAAATAACGCCGAGCTCGCGAGGTGTTTTCAGAAATGAATAAATAAATAAATAATCCCCAAAGCTGCTACAACCCCATAACACCGAGCTCACGAGGCTTTTTTTTAAATAAATAAATAAATGATCCCCCAAGCTGCAACAACCCCATAACGCCGAGCTCGCGAGGCTTTTTTTAATAAATAAACAAATGATCCCTCAAGCTGCTACAACCCCATAACGCCGAGCTCGCGAGTGTTTTTCAGGAATGAATAAATAAATAAATAATCCCCCAAGCTGCTACAACCCCATAACACCAAGCTCACGAGGCTTTTTTTTAAATAAATAAATAAATAATCCCCCAAGCTGCAACAACCCCATAACGCCGAGCTCGCGAGGCTTTTTTTAATAAATAAATAAATGAATGATCCCCCAAGCTGCTACAACCCCATAACGCCAAGCTCACGAGTTTTTTCATGAATAAATAAATGAATGAATAATCCCCCAAGCTGCTACAACCTAATAACACCGAGCTCGCGAGGCTTTTTTTTAAATAAATGAATAAATGGTCCCCCAAGCTGCTACAACCCCATAACGCCGTGCTCGCGAGTTTTGTTTATAAATAAAAAAATAAATGATCCCCCAAACTGCTGCAACCCCATAACGCCGAGCTTGCAAGGCTTTTTTATAAATAAAAAAAAAAATAATCCCCCAAGCTGCTACAACCCCATAACGCCTAGCTCGCGAAGCTTTTTTTTTAAATAAATAAATGAATGATCCCCCAAGCTGCTACAACCAAATAACGCCGAGCTCGCGAGGTTTTTTCAGAAATGAATAAATAAATAAATAATCGCCAAAGCTGCTACAACCCCATAACACCGAGCTCACGAGGCTTTTTTTTAAATAAATAAATAAATGATCCCCCAAGCTGCAACAACCCCATAACGCCGAGCTCGCGAGGCTTTTTTTAATAAATAAACAAATGATCCCTCAAGCTGCTACAACCCTATAACGCCGAGCTCGCGAGGCTTTTCTTTAAATAAATGAATAAATGGTCCCCCAAGCTGCTACAACCCTATAACACCGAGCTCGCGAGTTTTTTTCAGAAATGAATAAATAAATAAAGAATCCCCCAAGCTGCTACAACCCCATAACACCGAGCTCGCAAGGCTTTTTTTTAAATAAATAAAAAAATGATCCCCCAAGCTGCAACAACCCCATAACGCCGAGCTCGCGAGGCTTTTTTTAATAAATAAACAAATGATCCCTCAAGCTGCTACAACCCCATAACGCCGAGCTCGCGAGTGTTTTTCAGGAATGAATAAATAAATAAATAATCCCCCAAGCTGCTAAAACCCCATAACGCCGAGCTCGCGAGGCTTTTTTTTGAATAAATAAATAAATGATCTCCCAAGCTGCTACAACCCCATAACGCCAAGCTCACGAGTTTTTTCATGAATAAATAAATGAATGAATAATCCCCCAAGCTGCTACAACCTAATAACACCGAGCTCGCGAGGCTTTTTTTTAAATAAATAAATAAATGGTCCCCCAAGCTGCTACAACCCCATAACGCCGTGCTCGCGAGTTTTATTTATAAATAAATAAATAAATGATCCCCCAAACTGCTGCAACCCCATAACGCCGAGCTTGCAAGGCTTTTTTATAAATAAAAAAATAAATAATCCCCCAAGCTGCTACAACCCCATAACGCCTAGCTCGCGAAGCTTTTTTTTTAAATAAATAAATGAATGATCCCCCAAGCTGCTACAACCAAATAACGCCGAGCTCGCGAGGTTTTTTCAGAAATGAATAAATAAATAAATAATCGCCAAAGCTGCTACAACCCCATAACACCGAGCTCACGAGGCTTTTTTTTAAATAAATAAATAAATGATCCCCCAAGCTGCAACAACCCCATAACGCCGAGCTCGCGAGGCTTTTTTTAATAAATAAACAAATGATCCCTCAAGCTGCTACAACCCTATAACGCCGAGCTCACGAGTTTTTTGATGAATAAATAAATGAATAAATAATCCCCCAAGCTGCTACAACCTAATAACACCGAGCTCGCGAGGCTTTTCTTTAAATAAATGAATAAATGGTCCCCCAAGCTGCTACAACCCTATAATACCGAGCTCGCGAGGTTTTTTCAGAAATGAATAAATAAATAAATAATCGCCAAAGCTGCTACAACCCCATAACACCGAGCTCACGAGGCTTTTTTTTAAATAAATAAATAAATGATCCCCCAAGCTGCAACAACCCCATAACGCCGAGCTCGCGAGGCTTTTTTTAATAAATAAACAAATGATCCCTCAAGCTGCTACAACCCTATAACGCCGAGCTCGCGAGGCTTTTCTTTAAATAAATGAATAAATGGTCCCCGAAGCTGCTACAACCCTATAACACCGAGCTCGCGAGTTTTTTTCAGAATTGAATAAATAAATAAAGAATCCCCCAAGCTGCTACAACCCCATAACACCGAGCTCGCAAGGCTTTTCTTTAAATAAATGAATAAATGGTCCCCCAAGCTGCTACAACCCTATAATACCGAGCTCGCGAGTTTTTTTCAGAAATGAATAAATAAATAAAGAATCCCCCAAGCTGCTACAACCCCATAACACCGAGCTCGCAAGGCTTTTTTTATTAATAAATAAATAAATGATCCCCCGAGCTTCTACAACCCCATAACGCCTAGCTCGCGAGGCTTTTTTTTTAAATAAATAAATGAATGATCCCCCAAGCTGCTACAACCCCATAACGCCGAGCTCGCGAGTGTTTTTCAGGAATGAATAAATAAATAAATAATCCCCCAAGCTGCTAAAACCCCATAACACCGAGCTCACGAGGCTTTTTTTTAAATAAATAAATAAATGATTCCCCAAGCTGCAACAACCCCATAACGCCGAGCTCGCGAGGCTTTTTTTAATAAATAAACAAATGATCCCTCAAGCTGCTACAACCCTATAACGCCGAGCTCGCGAGGCTTTTCTTTAAATAAATAAATAAATAGTCCCCCAAGCTGCTACAACCCTATAACACCGAGCTCGCGAGTTTTTTTCAGAAATGAATAAATAAATAAAGAATCCCCCAAGCTGCTACAACCCCATAACACCGAGCTCGCAAGGCTTTTTTTTAAATAAATAAAAAAATGATCCCCCAAGCTGCAACAACCCCATAACGCCGAGCTCGCGAGGCTTTTTTTAATAAATAAACAAATGATCCCTCAAGCTGCTACAACCCCATAACGCCGAGCTCGCGAGTGTTTTTCAGGAATGAATAAATAAATAAATAATCCCCCAAGCTGCTAAAACCCCATAACGCCGAGCTCGCGAGGCTTTTTTTTTAATTAATAAATAAATGATCTCCCAAGCTGCTACAACCCCATAACGCCAAGCTCACGAGTTTTTTCATGAATAAATAAATGAATGAATAATCCCCCAAGCTGCTACAACCTAATAACACCGAGCTCGCGAGGCTTTTTTTTAAATAAATGAATAAATGGTCCCCCAAGCTGCTACAACCCCATAACGCCGTGCTCGCGAGTTTTATTTATAAATAAATAAATAAATGATCCCCCAAACTGCTGCAACCCCATAACGCCGAGCTTGCAAGGCTTTTTTATAAATAAAAAAATAAATAATCCCCCAAGCTGCTACAACCCCATAACGCCTAGCTCGCGAAGCTTTTTTTTTAAATAAATAAATGAATGATCCCCCAAGCTGCTACAATCAAATAACGCCGAGCTCGCGAGGTTTTTTCAGAAATGAATAAATAAATAAATAATCGCCAAAGCTGCTACAACCCCATAACACCGAGCTCACGAGGCTTTTTTTTAAATAAATAAATAAATGATCCCCCAAGCTGCAACAACCCCATAACGCCGAGCTCGCGAGGCTTTTTTTAATAAATAAACAAATGATCCCTCAAGCTGCTACAACCCTATAACGCCGAGCTCACGAGTTTTTTGATGAATAAATAAATGAATAAATAATCCCCCAAGCTGCTACAACCTAATAACACCGAGCTCGCGAGGCTTTTCTTTAAATAAATGAATAAATGGTCCCCCAAGCTGCTACAACCCTATAATACCGAGCTCGCGAGTTTTTTTCAGAAATGAATAAATAAATAAAGAATCCCCCAAGCTGCTACAACCCCATAACACCGAGCTCGCAAGGCTTTTTTTATTAATAAATAAATAAATGATCCCCCGAGCTTCTACAACCCCATAACGCCTAGCTCGCGAGGCTTTTTTTTTAAATAAATAAATGAATGATCCCCCAAGCTGCTACAACCAAATAACGCCGAGCTCGCGAGGTGTTTTCAGAAATGAATAAATAAATAAATATTCCCCAAAGCTGCTACAACCCCATAACACCGAGCTCACGAGGCTTTTTTTCAAATAAATAAATAAATGATCCCCCAAGCTGCAACAACCCCATAACGCCGAGCTCGCGAGGCTTTTTTTAATAAATAAACAAATGATCCCTCAAGCTGCTACAACCCCATAACGCCGAGCTCGCGAGTGTTTTTCAGGAATGAATAAATAAATAAATAATCCCCCAAGCTGCTACAACCCCATAACACCAAGCTCACGAGGCTTTTTTTTAAATAAATAAATAAATAATCCCCCAAGCTGCAACAACCCCATAACGCCGAGCTCGCGAGGCTTTTTTTAATAAATAAATAAATGAATGATCCCCCAAGCTGCTACAACCCCATAACGCCAAGCTCACGAGTTTTTTCATGAATAAATAAATGAATGAATAATCCCCCAAGCTGCTACAACCTAATAACACCGAGCTCGCGAGGCTTTTTTTTAAATAAATGAATAAATGGTCCCCCAAGCTGCTACAACCCCATAACGCCGTGCTCACGAGTTTTGTTTATAAATAAAAAAATAAATGATCCCCCAAACTGCTGCAACCCCATAACGCCGAGCTTGCAAGGCTTTTTTATAAATAAAAAAAAAAATAATCCCCCAAGCTGCTACAACCCCATAACGCCTAGCTCGCGAAGCTTTTTTTTTAAATAAATAAATGAATGATCCCCCAAGCTGCTACAACCAAATAACGCCGAGCTCGCGAGGTTTTTTCAGAAATGAATAAATAAATAAATAATCGCCAAAGCTGCTACAACCCCATAACACCGAGCTCACGAGGCTTTTTTTTAAATAAATAAATAAATGATCCCCCAAGCTGCAACAACCCCATAACGCCGAGCTCGCGAGGCTTTTTTTAATAAATAAACAAATGATCCCTCAAGCTGCTACAACCCTATAACGCCGAGCTCGCGAGGCTTTTCTTTAAATAAATGAATAAATGGTCCCCCAAGCTGCTACAACCCTATAACACCGAGCTCGCGAGTTTTTTTCAGAAATGAATAAATAAATAAAGAATCCCCCAAGCTGCTACAACCCCATAACACCGAGCTCGCAAGGCTTTTTTTTAAATAAATAAAAAAATGATCCCCCAAGCTGCAACAACCCCATAACGCCGAGCTCGCGAGGCTTTTTTTAATAAATAAACAAATGATCCCTCAAGCTGCTACAACCCCATAACGCCGAGCTCGCGAGTGTTTTTCAGGAATGAATAAATAAATAAATAATCCCCCAAGCTGCTAAAACCCCATAACGCCGAGCTCGCGAGGCTTTTTTTTTAATTAATAAATAAATGATCTCCCAAGCTGCTACAACCCCATAACGCCAAGCTCACGAGTTTTTTCATGAATAAATAAATGAATGAATAATCCCCCAAGCTGCTACAACCTAATAACACCGAGCTCGCGAGGCTTTTTTTTAAATAAATGAATAAATGGTCCCCCAAGCTGCTACAACCCCATAACGCCGTGCTCGCGAGTTTTATTTATAAATAAATAAATAAATGATCCCCCAAACTGCTGCAACCCCATAACGCCGAGCTTGCAAGGCTTTTTTATAAATAAAAAAATAAATAATCCCCCAAGCTGCTACAACCCCATAACGCCTAGCTCGCGAAGCTTTTTTTTTAAATAAATAAATGAATGATCCCCCAAGCTGCTACAATCAAATAACGCCGAGCTCGCGAGGTTTTTTCAGAAATGAATAAATAAATAAATAATCGCCAAAGCTGCTACAACCCCATAACACCGAGCTCACGAGGCTTTTTTTTAAATAAATAAATAAATGATCCCCCAAGCTGCAACAACCCCATAACGCCGAGCTCGCGAGGCTTTTTTTAATAAATAAACAAATGATCCCTCAAGCTGCTACAACCCTATAACGCCGAGCTCACGAGTTTTTTGATGAATAAATAAATGAATAAATAATCCCCCAAGCTGCTACAACCTAATAACACCGAGCTCGCGAGGCTTTTCTTTAAATAAATGAATAAATGGTCCCCCAAGCTGCTACAACCCTATAATACCGAGCTCGCGAGTTTTTTTCAGAAATGAATAAATAAATAAAGAATCCCCCAAGCTGCTACAACCCCATAACACCGAGCTCGCAAGGCTTTTTTTATTAATAAATAAATAAATGATCCCCCGAGCTTCTACAACCCCATAACGCCTAGCTCGCGAGGCTTTTTTTTTAAATAAATAAATGAATGATCCCCCAAGCTGCTACAACCAAATAACGCCGAGCTCGCGAGGTGTTTTCAGAAATGAATAAATAAATAAATAATCCCCAAAGCTGCTACAACCCCATAACACCGAGCTCACGAGGCTTTTTTTTAAATAAATAAATAAATGATCCCCCAAGCTGCAACAACCCCATAACGCCGAGCTCGCGAGGCTTTTTTTAATAAATAAACAAATGATCCCTCAAGCTGCTACAACCCCATAACGCCGAGCTCGCGAGTGTTTTTCAGGAATGAATAAATAAATAAATAATCCCCCAAGCTGCTACAACCCCATAACACCAAGCTCACGAGGCTTTTTTTTAAATAAATAAATAAATAATCCCCCAAGCTGCAACAACCCCATAACGCCGAGCTCGCGAGGCTTTTTTTAATAAATAAATAAATGAATGATCCCCCAAGCTGCTACAACCCCATAACGCCAAGCTCACGAGTTTTTTCATGAATAAATAAATGAATGAATAATCCCCCAAGCTGCTACAACCTAATAACACCGAGCTCGCGAGGCTTTTTTTTAAATAAATGAATAAATGGTCCCCCAAGCTGCTACAACCCCATAACGCCGTGCTCGCGAGTTTTGTTTATAAATAAAAAAATAAATGATCCCCCAAACTGCTGCAACCCCATAACGCCGAGCTTGCAAGGCTTTTTTATAAATAAAAAAAAAAATAATCCCCCAAGCTGCTACAACCCCATAACGCCTAGCTCGCGAAGCTTTTTTTTTAAATAAATAAATGAATGATCCCCCAAGCTGCTACAACCAAATAACGCCGAGCTCGCGAGGTTTTTTCAGAAATGAATAAATAAATAAATAATCGCCAAAGCTGCTACAACCCCATAACACCGAGCTCACGAGGCTTTTTTTTAAATAAATAAATAAATGATCCCCCAAGCTGCAACAACCCCATAACGCCGAGCTCGCGAGGCTTTTTTTAATAAATAAACAAATGATCCCTCAAGCTGCTACAACCCTATAACGCCGAGCTCGCGAGGCTTTTCTTTAAATAAATGAATAAATGGTCCCCCAAGCTGCTACAACCCTATAACACCGAGCTCGCGAGTTTTTTTCAGAAATGAATAAATAAATAAAGAATCCCCCAAGCTGCTACAACCCCATAACACCGAGCTCGCAAGGCTTTTTTTTAAATAAATAAAAAAATGATCCCCCAAGCTGCAACAACCCCATAACGCCGAGCTCGCGAGGCTTTTTTTAATAAATAAACAAATGATCCCTCAAGCTGCTACAACCCCATAACGCCGAGCTCGCGAGTGTTTTTCAGGAATGAATAAATAAATAAATAATCCCCCAAGCTGCTAAAACCCCATAACGCCGAGCTCGCGAGGCTTTTTTTTGAATAAATAAATAAATGATCTCCCAAGCTGCTACAACCCCATAACGCCAAGCTCACGAGTTTTTTCATGAATAAATAAATGAATGAATAATCCCCCAAGCTGCTACAACCTAATAACACCGAGCTCGCGAGGCTTTTTTTTAAATAAATAAATAAATGGTCCCCCAAGCTGCTACAACCCCATAACGCCGTGCTCGCGAGTTTTATTTATAAATAAATAAATAAATGATCCCCCAAACTGCTGCAACCCCATAACGCCGAGCTTGCAAGGCTTTTTTATAAATAAAAAAATAAATAATCCCCCAAGCTGCTACAACCCCATAACGCCTAGCTCGCGAAGCTTTTTTTTTAAATAAATAAATGAATGATCCCCCAAGCTGCTACAACCAAATAACGCCGAGCTCGCGAGGTTTTTTCAGAAATGAATAAATAAATAAATAATCGCCAAAGCTGCTACAACCCCATAACACCGAGCTCACGAGGCTTTTTTTTAAATAAATAAATAAATGATCCCCCAAGCTGCAACAACCCCATAACGCCGAGCTCGCGAGGCTTTTTTTAATAAATAAACAAATGATCCCTCAAGCTGCTACAACCCTATAACGCCGAGCTCACGAGTTTTTTGATGAATAAATAAATGAATAAATAATCCCCCAAGCTGCTACAACCTAATAACACCGAGCTCGCGAGGCTTTTCTTTAAATAAATGAATAAATGGTCCCCCAAGCTGCTACAACCCTATAATACCGAGCTCGCGAGGTTTTTTCAGAAATGAATAAATAAATAAATAATCGCCAAAGCTGCTACAACCCCATAACACCGAGCTCACGAGGCTTTTTTTTAAATAAATAAATAAATGATCCCCCAAGCTGCAACAACCCCATAACGCCGAGCTCGCGAGGCTTTTTTTAATAAATAAACAAATGATCCCTCAAGCTGCTACAACCCTATAACGCCGAGCTCGCGAGGCTTTTCTTTAAATAAATGAATAAATGGTCCCCGAAGCTGCTACAACCCTATAACACCGAGCTCGCGAGTTTTTTTCAGAATTGAATAAATAAATAAAGAATCCCCCAAGCTGCTACAACCCCATAACACCGAGCTCGCAAGGCTTTTCTTTAAATAAATGAATAAATGGTCCCCCAAGCTGCTACAACCCTATAATACCGAGCTCGCGAGTTTTTTTCAGAAATGAATAAATAAATAAAGAATCCCCCAAGCTGCTACAACCCCATAACACCGAGCTCGCAAGGCTTTTTTTATTAATAAATAAATAAATGATCCCCCGAGCTTCTACAACCCCATAACGCCTAGCTCGCGAGGCTTTTTTTTTAAATAAATAAATGAATGATCCCCCAAGCTGCTACAACCCCATAACGCCGAGCTCGCGAGTGTTTTTCAGGAATGAATAAATAAATAAATAATCCCCCAAGCTGCTAAAACCCCATAACACCGAGCTCACGAGGCTTTTTTTTAAATAAATAAATAAATGATTCCCCAAGCTGCAACAACCCCATAACGCCGAGCTCGCGAGGCTTTTTTTAATAAATAAACAAATGATCCCTCAAGCTGCTACAACCCTATAACGCCGAGCTCGCGAGGCTTTTCTTTAAATAAATAAATAAATAGTCCCCCAAGCTGCTACAACCCTATAACACCGAGCTCGCGAGTTTTTTTCAGAAATGAATAAATAAATAAAGAATCCCCCAAGCTGCTACAACCCCATAACACCGAGCTCGCAAGGCTTTTTTTTAAATAAATAAAAAAATGATCCCCCAAGCTGCAACAACCCCATAACGCCGAGCTCGCGAGGCTTTTTTTAATAAATAAACAAATGATCCCTCAAGCTGCTACAACCCCATAACGCCGAGCTCGCGAGTGTTTTTCAGGAATGAATAAATAAATAAATAATCCCCCAAGCTGCTAAAACCCCATAACGCCGAGCTCGCGAGGCTTTTTTTTTAATTAATAAATAAATGATCTCCCAAGCTGCTACAACCCCATAACGCCAAGCTCACGAGTTTTTTCATGAATAAATAAATGAATGAATAATCCCCCAAGCTGCTACAACCTAATAACACCGAGCTCGCGAGGCTTTTTTTTAAATAAATGAATAAATGGTCCCCCAAGCTGCTACAACCCCATAACGCCGTGCTCGCGAGTTTTATTTATAAATAAATAAATAAATGATCCCCCAAACTGCTGCAACCCCATAACGCCGAGCTTGCAAGGCTTTTTTATAAATAAAAAAATAAATAATCCCCCAAGCTGCTACAACCCCATAACGCCTAGCTCGCGAAGCTTTTTTTTTAAATAAATAAATGAATGATCCCCCAAGCTGCTACAATCAAATAACGCCGAGCTCGCGAGGTTTTTTCAGAAATGAATAAATAAATAAATAATCGCCAAAGCTGCTACAACCCCATAACACCGAGCTCACGAGGCTTTTTTTTAAATAAATAAATAAATGATCCCCCAAGCTGCAACAACCCCATAACGCCGAGCTCGCGAGGCTTTTTTTAATAAATAAACAAATGATCCCTCAAGCTGCTACAACCCTATAACGCCGAGCTCACGAGTTTTTTGATGAATAAATAAATGAATAAATAATCCCCCAAGCTGCTACAACCTAATAACACCGAGCTCGCGAGGCTTTTCTTTAAATAAATGAATAAATGGTCCCCCAAGCTGCTACAACCCTATAATACCGAGCTCGCGAGTTTTTTTCAGAAATGAATAAATAAATAAAGAATCCCCCAAGCTGCTACAACCCCATAACACCGAGCTCGCAAGGCTTTTTTTATTAATAAATAAATAAATGATCCCCCGAGCTTCTACAACCCCATAACGCCTAGCTCGCGAGGCTTTTTTTTTAAATAAATAAATGAATGATCCCCCAAGCTGCTACAACCAAATAACGCCGAGCTCGCGAGGTGTTTTCAGAAATGAATAAATAAATAAATATTCCCCAAAGCTGCTACAACCCCATAACACCGAGCTCACGAGGCTTTTTTTCAAATAAATAAATAAATGATCCCCCAAGCTGCAACAACCCCATAACGCCGAGCTCGCGAGGCTTTTTTTAATAAATAAACAAATGATCCCTCAAGCTGCTACAACCCCATAACGCCGAGCTCGCGAGTGTTTTTCAGGAATGAATAAATAAATAAATAATCCCCCAAGCTGCTACAACCCCATAACACCAAGCTCACGAGGCTTTTTTTTAAATAAATAAATAAATAATCCCCCAAGCTGCAACAACCCCATAACGCCGAGCTCGCGAGGCTTTTTTTAATAAATAAATAAATGAATGATCCCCCAAGCTGCTACAACCCCATAACGCCAAGCTCACGAGTTTTTTCATGAATAAATAAATGAATGAATAATCCCCCAAGCTGCTACAACCTAATAACACCGAGCTCGCGAGGCTTTTTTTTAAATAAATGAATAAATGGTCCCCCAAGCTGCTACAACCCCATAACGCCGTGCTCACGAGTTTTGTTTATAAATAAAAAAATAAATGATCCCCCAAACTGCTGCAACCCCATAACGCCGAGCTTGCAAGGCTTTTTTATAAATAAAAAAAAAAATAATCCCCCAAGCTGCTACAACCCCATAACGCCTAGCTCGCGAAGCTTTTTTTTTAAATAAATAAATGAATGATCCCCCAAGCTGCTACAACCAAATAACGCCGAGCTCGCGAGGTTTTTTCAGAAATGAATAAATAAATAAATAATCGCCAAAGCTGCTACAACCCCATAACACCGAGCTCACGAGGCTTTTTTTTAAATAAATAAATAAATGATCCCCCAAGCTGCAACAACCCCATAACGCCGAGCTCGCGAGGCTTTTTTTAATAAATAAACAAATGATCCCTCAAGCTGCTACAACCCTATAACGCCGAGCTCACGAGTTTTTTGATGAATAAATAAATGAATAAATAATCCCCCAAGCTGCTACAACCTAATAACACCGAGCTCGCGAGGCTTTTCTTTAAATAAATGAATAAATGGTCCCCCAAGCTGCTACAACCCTATAATACCGAGCTCGCGAGTTTTTTTCAGAAATGAATAAATAAATAAAGAATCCCCCAAGCTGCTACAACCCCATAACACCGAGCTCGCAAGGCTTTTTTTATTAATAAATAAATAAATGATCCCCCGAGCTTCTACAACCCCATAACGCCTAGCTCGCGAGGCTTTTTTTTTAAATAAAAAAATGAATGATCCCCCAAGCTGCTACAACCAAATAACGCCGAGCTCGCGAGGTGTTTTCAGAAATGAATAAATAAATAAATAATCCCCAAAGCTGCTACAACCCCATAACACCGAGCTCACGAGGCTTTTTTTTAAATAAATAAATAAATGATCCCCCAAGCTGCAACAACCCCATAACGCCGAGCTCGCGAGGCTTTTTTTAATAAATAAACAAATGATCCCTCAAGCTGCTACAACCCCATAACGCCGAGCTCGCGAGTGTTTTTCAGGAATGAATAAATAAATAAATAATCCCCCAAGCTGCTACAACCCCATAACACCAAGCTCACGAGGCTTTTTTTTAAATAAATAAATAAATAATCCCCCAAGCTGCAACAACCCCATAACGCCGAGCTCGCGAGGCTTTTTTTAATAAATAAATAAATGAATGATCCCCCAAGCTGCTACAACCCCATAACGCCAAGCTCACGAGTTTTTTCATGAATAAATAAATGAATGAATAATCCCCCAAGCTGCTACAACCTAATAACACCGAGCTCGCGAGGCTTTTTTTTAAATAAATGAATAAATGGTCCCCCAAGCTGCTACAACCCCATAACGCCGTGCTCGCGAGTTTTGTTTATAAATAAAAAAATAAATGATCCCCCAAACTGCTGCAACCCCATAACGCCGAGCTTGCAAGGCTTTTTTATAAATAAAAAAAAAAATAATCCCCCAAGCTGCTACAACCCCATAACGCCTAGCTCGCGAAGCTTTTTTTTTAAATAAATAAATGAATGATCCCCCAAGCTGCTACAACCAAATAACGCCGAGCTCGCGAGGTTTTTTCAGAAATGAATAAATAAATAAATAATCGCCAAAGCTGCTACAACCCCATAACACCGAGCTCACGAGGCTTTTTTTTAAATAAATAAATAAATGATCCCCCAAGCTGCAACAACCCCATAACGCCGAGCTCGCGAGGCTTTTTTTAATAAATAAACAAATGATCCCTCAAGCTGCTACAACCCTATAACGCCGAGCTCGCGAGGCTTTTCTTTAAATAAATGAATAAATGGTCCCCCAAGCTGCTACAACCCTATAACACCGAGCTCGCGAGTTTTTTTCAGAAATGAATAAATAAATAAAGAATCCCCCAAGCTGCTACAACCCCATAACACCGAGCTCGCAAGGCTTTTTTTTAAATAAATAAAAAAATGATCCCCCAAGCTGCAACAACCCCATAACGCCGAGCTCGCGAGGCTTTTTTTAATAAATAAACAAATGATCCCTCAAGCTGCTACAACCCCATAACGCCGAGCTCGCGAGTGTTTTTCAGGAATGAATAAATAAATAAATAATCCCCCAAGCTGCTAAAACCCCATAACGCCGAGCTCGCGAGGCTTTTTTTTGAATAAATAAATAAATGATCTCCCAAGCTGCTACAACCCCATAACGCCAAGCTCACGAGTTTTTTCATGAATAAATAAATGAATGAATAATCCCCCAAGCTGCTACAACCTAATAACACCGAGCTCGCGAGGCTTTTTTTTAAATAAATAAATAAATGGTCCCCCAAGCTGCTACAACCCCATAACGCCGTGCTCGCGAGTTTTATTTATAAATAAATAAATAAATGATCCCCCAAACTGCTGCAACCCCATAACGCCGAGCTTGCAAGGCTTTTTTATAAATAAAAAAATAAATAATCCCCCAAGCTGCTACAACCCCATAACGCCTAGCTCGCGAAGCTTTTTTTTTAAATAAATAAATGAATGATCCCCCAAGCTGCTACAACCAAATAACGCCGAGCTCGCGAGGTTTTTTCAGAAATGAATAAATAAATAAATAATCGCCAAAGCTGCTACAACCCCATAACACCGAGCTCACGAGGCTTTTTTTTAAATAAATAAATAAATGATCCCCCAAGCTGCAACAACCCCATAACGCCGAGCTCGCGAGGCTTTTTTTAATAAATAAACAAATGATCCCTCAAGCTGCTACAACCCTATAACGCCGAGCTCACGAGTTTTTTGATGAATAAATAAATGAATAAATAATCCCCCAAGCTGCTACAACCTAATAACACCGAGCTCGCGAGGCTTTTCTTTAAATAAATGAATAAATGGTCCCCCAAGCTGCTATAACCCTATAATACCGAGCTCGCGAGGTTTTTTCAGAAATGAATAAATAAATAAATAATCGCCAAAGCTGCTACAACCCCATAACACCGAGCTCACGAGGCTTTTTTTTAAATAAATAAATAAATGATCCCCCAAGCTGCAACAACCCCATAACGCCGAGCTCGCGAGGCTTTTTTTAATAAATAAACAAATGATCCCTCAAGCTGCTACAACCCTATAACGCCGAGCTCGCGAGGCTTTTCTTTAAATAAATGAATAAATGGTCCCCGAAGCTGCTACAACCCTATAACACCGAGCTCGCGAGTTTTTTTCAGAATTGAATAAATAAATAAAGAATCCCCCAAGCTGCTACAACCCCATAACACCGAGCTCGCAAGGCTTTTTTTTAAATAAATAAAAAAATGATCCCCCAAGCTGCAACAACCCCATAACGCCGAGCTCGCGAGGCTTTTTTTAATAAATAAACAAATGATCCCTCAAGCTGCTACAACCCCATAACGCCGAGCTCGCGAGTGTTTTCCAGGAATGAATAAATAAATAAATAATCCCCCAAGCTGCTAAAACCCCATAACGCCGAGCTCGCGAGGCTTTTTTTTGAATAAATAAATAAATGATCTCCCAAGCTGCTACAACCCCATAACGCCAAGCTCACGAGTTTTTTCATGAATAAATAAATGAATGAATAATCCCCCAAGCTGCTACAACCTAATAACACCGAGCTCGCGAGGCTTTTTTTTAAATAAATGAATAAATGGTCCCCCAAGCTGCTACAACCCCATAACGCCGTGCTCGCGAGTTTTATTTATAAATAAAAAAATAAATGATCCCCCAAACTGCTGCAACCCCATAACGCCGAGCTTGCAAGGCTTTTTTATAAATAAAAAAATAGATAATCCCCCAAGCTGCTACAACCCCATAACGCCTAGCTCGCGAAGCTTTTTTTTTAAATAAATAAATGAATGATCCCCCAAGCTGCTACAACCAAATAACGCCGAGCTCGCGAGGTTTTTTCAGAAATGAATAAATAAATAAATAATCGCCAAAGCTGCTACAACCCCATAACACCGAGCTCACGAGGCTTTTTTTTAAATAAATAAATAAATGATTCCCCAAGCTGCAACAACCCCATAACGCCGAGCTCGCGAGGCTTTTTTTAATAAATAAACAAATGATCCCTCAAGCTGCTACAACCCTATAACGCCGAGCTCGCGAGGCTTTTCTTTAAATCAATAAATAAATGGTCCCCCAAGCTGCTACAACCCTATAACACCGAGCTCGCGAGTTTTTTTCAGAAATGAATAAATAAATAAAGAATCCCCCAAGCTGCTACAACCCCATAACACCGAGCTCGCAAGGCTTTTTTTTAAATAAATAAAAAAATGATCCCCCAAGCTGCAACAACCCCATAACGCCGAGCTCGCGAGGCTTTTTTTAATAAATAAACAAATGATCCCTCAAGCTGCTACAACCCCATAACGCCGAGCTCGCGAGTGTTTTTCAGGAATGAATAAATAAATAAATAATCCCCCAAGCTGCTAAAACCCCATAACGCCGAGCTCGCGAGGCTTTTTTTTTAATTAATAAATAAATGATCTCCCAAGCTGCTACAACCCCATAACGCCAAGCTCACGAGTTTTTTCATGAATAAATAAATGAATGAATAATCCCCCAAGCTGCTACAACCTAATAACACCGAGCTCGCGAGGCTTTTTTTTAAATAAATGAATAAATGGTCCCCCAAGCTGCTACAACCCCATAA